>APFE030388727.1:80170-197582 GCA_000404065.3 Pinus taeda | reverse complement strand
ATATATATATGGTGTTTTTATTGTATCTTATGCTTCTCGTGTTTTGTTGATTTACATATTACGCAAATGTCTGTCCAATACATAATTAGCCAATGCATCGGTTACTGCATTAAGTCTTCTTGGAATGTGATGATAAGTAATGTAATCAAAATCTCTTTCGAATAACTTAACACGTAAATACAACCTTAATATGCGATGATCTCTGACGGAATATCGTCCGTTGAGCTGGTGGACTACAAGCTGCGAATCTAAGTTTACAACCAATGAGCGGATTCCGAGGTTAATCGCCTCGGCTAATAATTCAATTACAACACTATATTCAGCCACATTGTTTGTTGTACAATCTAGACATACACCTTGAATATATACTAACTCACCATGAGGATCGTAGATCACCCATGCCGCAGATGACAGATTGCGAGTACTGCGGGAAGCACCATCAGCGAAACCAACGTAACGTGATCCAGACATCTGTTCAAGAAGCAAAAGACACAATAAGCGGCAATCACGCCGAAACACTAAGACACAATAATCAAATAAAACACGCACACATGCACAACACACTGTAAAAAAGCATATGCATGTAAAAAATAAACGAGAGAGTGCCTGGACTCAGGCATAATATTTCTTAAGATATAGCCCATTGCGGGGCCTGTCCAGGGGATTGCCTTCATAATCGATCAACTCATAGGCACCTTTTTGTAGAAATCGTTTTACAATGTAGGGCCCATGCCACATTGGCTCGAGTTTTCCTGCTCCTAGCTTATCATTAGCCTGATCGTAGAGCAGTACTAAGTCTCCCTCGACGAAAGAGCAGAGATTAACAGAGTTATCGAAGTGATGTTGATGATATCACTGCTTGTACTTGGAATTTGATTTATCCATAATGTTGTGGACCTACTAACAAATATGTTGGATGTGCTTAATGAATTTGTTTACCTTATCTGTTTCAGACTGGACATGATCCAAATCTACGTGATTAGTTGCAAATGGCATGGCCATATCAATGGGACATAGTGGCTAGAATCCCAAGCCCACCTGAA
Source organism: Pinus taeda (assembly GCA_000404065.3). NCBI lineage: Eukaryota > Viridiplantae > Streptophyta > Pinopsida > Pinales > Pinaceae > Pinus > Pinus taeda. The sequence continues at coordinate 196,539 of APFE030388727.1, read as the reverse complement.
AAGGGTTATGGCCAGTCGAGCTGTGGAGAGCTCAGTTGTAGTTGTGTTGAACATAGGGGAGGATCTCATCCCATGTGCGTGGATGCTTTGAGTTGTACATGCGCAGAATGTGTATGATCATCATGTTCACAATCTTTGTTTGGCCATCGATTTGAGGATGGAAGGTTATGGACTTAGCGAGTTTGGTGTCCAACATAGACCAGAGACTATAGAAAAATGTACTGAGGAACCTTCTGTCCCAATCTGAAATGATAGACTGTGGGATCCCAAAGTGTACCCACACTTGTTCAAAGAAGATTTTAGTAGTGGCTTCTACTTTTATATTCTTCTTGCAGGCCACCATAATGGCCATCTTCGAGAACCTCTCGATGACCACAAAAACACAATCATTTCCATGCTTAGTAGAAGGAAGGCCCGACATGTAATCCATGGAGATGGATTCCCAAGGTTGACTAGGGGTAGGCAGTGGGGTATAGAGGCCTTTCTTCTTGATGGTTAGTTTGGCAATGGCAAAGGTAGTGCATGATCTGATGTACTTCCTGAATACTACCACCATTTTCTCGACTGTGAAATGCCCCATAGCCTGACTGTAGTATGCTTCCCAAATCATCCTGGCACGCTCACATGAAGGAACACAAAGGTGACCCAAGTGGCATAACAAGGCATCCTGGAGGTGAAAATATGGAACATGCTAACCCTTCAAGTGTCTGATATGTGTGGCCGAATTATGGATCGCTTTTGTAGAGAAGTGGCCAATCATAATTCTCGTGTCCACAGGAGTTGAGTACAGTGGTTGATGCCATGATCGGTGGTCGACTGAGGAAATCTGCAACATTATTGGTGCTGCCCTTCTTATACTTGATATTCAAATGAAACTGTTGCAAGCATGTGGACCACTTCTGATGGCCATCATTCTGTAATTTCCCTTGGGTCTATATGAATTGTAGGGGTCGGTGGTCTCTGTGGATGACCATTTCATTCCCCAAAATGTAATGCTTTCATTGTCAACAAGTCTGCATAATGGAATACATCTCTTTTTCATAAGTGAAATACTTACAGAGTGTGTCTGAACGTGTCTCACTGTGATATGCCACTGGATGCTCATGTTGAGTAAGGAATGTCCTAATAGCATAGTCAGAGGCATCTGTCTCAATCTCAAATGGTTGTTGCAAGTCTAATAATGCGAGAACTGGTGCTGAGAAGTGGCGATATTTCAACTCTATGAATGCCTTCTGTTAAGATTTATACCAAAAGAATTTTTCTTTCACTCCTCCATTGGTGACTTAACTCAAGGGCCAAGTGATATGAGAAAATCCCAACACGAACCTGCGGTAGACGTTGGCAAGACCTAGAAGCTGCAGAGCTCTGTCAGATTGGTTGGAGATGGCCAATCCTGAATGACTTGGATCTTCGTTGGATCCACATGCAGCCCCCGTTCATCAATAATTTATCCCAGATACTAAGCCTGGGTCATGCCAAAAGTGCATTTCTCCAAATTAGCACATAACTTGTGTTGCCACAATGTTTGGAGAACCTGTTGAATGTGGTGGAGGTTCTCTTCCCAACTTTGGCTAAATATCAGGATGTCATCCAAGTATACCACTGCAAATGAGTTGGCGAATGCCCACAAGATGTCATACATTAGCCTCATGAAGGTTGCAGAAGCATTTGTCAATCCAAAAGGCATAACCGACCATTCGAACAGGCCCTCCTTTACTTTGAAGGTAGTCTTCCACACATCGAAGGGCTTGATTTGTACCTAGTGATATCTTGACTTTAAATCAATCTTGCTAAAATACGTTTCCCCCGTCAGTTGGTCCAAGAGGTCATCAATCCATGGGATCAGGTACCTATTATGGATAGTGATCTTATTTAGCGCCTGATAGCCAATATAGAGTCTCCAAATCCCATCCTTCTTCTATACCAACACAATCGAGCTCCCACAAGGTGATGAACTTAGATGCATGTGACCTTTCTGCAACAGCTCCTAAATCTGCCTCTTGATTTCATTGTTCTCTAGAACGAAGCACCGATAGATTGGTCCATTGGGCAGTGATGCACCTGGGGTTAGATCAATGGAGTGGTTGACCTGACAGTGTAGAGGAACTCTTGCGAGGGAGGTGAATATGTCCTCGTACTCCTCCATGACCTTGTTCATTTGTAGTTGTCGTGCGAAGGGGTCCTATTTGGAGGTTGTGGCCATTGTCTTCTTCTTTCCTTAAGAGCGTATCATCAGGAAAACAAATTTCCCAGTTTTGGAATTGAGCTTACTGCATTGTTTTGCAGTATGCAAAGTGATGGTGGTAGGCAGTGCTACCTACGGTATCCTATACAACTTATTGACCAAAGTAGCAATAACAGCACGGGGCCTCGATTCATATGCAACATGTTGCTGCCACAAGTATGGTTGTGCTAATAATACATAAAAAAACATCAAGGGGAGCAACGTCACACAATACCTCATCTGTGAAGGGCTTGATGTTGTATGGAAGGCGACACTGGTGGCTTACATGAAGATCCTATCCTTTGTGAAGCCACTCGATGGTGTATGGTTGTGGATATGTTGTGGTCAATAAGTCTAGCCGCTTCATGACCTCTGCTAAAATCAAGTTCTTTTGGCTCCTGCTTTCAACAATGAACTATAGCGAGGAGCCCTTTACCCACATCTGGGAGTGGAAGAGACACTCCTCCTCCTCTGGATCTTCGGGTTCCTCCTTTTGGATCTTTGTGGTGGCAACAGTGGCATTGGCTCCTCATCGATAATTTGCTTCCCTTTGTCATTCCTCTTGTCAGGTTTTGACTCAAAGTCAAAACATGCATATGATTCTAAAACCCTTAGCTCAACCAACAGTGATTGCTTGGCCTGACACTTACTTGTGTTGTGAGTGGAGCTCTTATGGAACTCACACCACTTTCCTATGTCCTTTTTCAGCTTCACGACACTATTCCTTGCTTGTAGCTTTGGCGAGTTATCTTGGCCTGCCCTGCCTTCGATTTGTCCTTTGTTCTACGATTTGAGGACACCTTTCCCTTGCTTTGGATTCACAGATCCAATGTCTTGCTTCATCTGTTTAAACTTTTTCTCAACCTTGACGGCATATCGGTATGCCATGCTGAGCAAGGAGATGTTCAGGAATTCTATTTCTTCTTGGTTGTACTTGTGCAGGCAACCACAATATTTAAGTACCAAATGCTTCTTTGAATCCTTGATACCCAACTTTGTGCAAGGGGTATGGAAAATATTGGTAAACTTCGACACATCTTGGTCCCTTCCCTACCACAGCATGGTCCATTTTATGTATTGATCCTCATAGCTTCCGACAAGGTAGTACTGCTCCTTGATTGTAGTCTGGAATGAATTCCAAGTGGGTGCAACTAAAAATAGTGAGGTCGTACCTTCATCCTTATGCACGTAGTAGGTTTCTCACTAGTCTCTGACGTGGGGGGTGGCTTTGGCAAGAGCGAAAGTAATCTTTTCCTGGCCGGAAAAGCCATGAATAGAAAAATACCCTTCTCATAGATTTAACCATTTATCTACAATGTCTGCATCTAAATAACCCTCAAATATGGGAATGTCAAAGTTAACTTGTACCTTAAAGGGTGTGGTGCTTCCAGAGTAGCTACTGGAAGTAGATCTTTCACCCCTAGGTAGCCACTGAAGGATCTAGGAAAAGTTTTCCATCATTGCGTTCCTTTGTCACTCGAGGGCCTCTTCAAGCAATATTTTGATAGGATCTCTTGCTCCCTCATCTTTCTTTTCATTTTCCATGGGAGGCTGTAGGGAATTGCGAGGTTAGTCCTACAAAGGTTCGACTAGTTCAAGCCCTACCTCCTTATATCCCGACGTCACTGGGGACATCTAAAGAAAGACAGAGAAAGAGTAGACTTCTCTGATACCACTAATCCAGATTTAAATAGGAATGCAACAAATTACAGATATAACCACACATATAGAGGTGCAGCAGAAATAATACTTCATTTCATTACTATAAAATACTGAAATATGCTTGCAAACATAAAAGGAAATAAACTAGCTAGGGTGATGGTAGCTTATCTCTGAGAAGTGATGTGGCAACTACATGCCTCTAAACTGTGTTACAATGAGGATCGAAGGCCTATTTATTGTTGACAAATAATGGAAAACCCTAAACATCCAGAAACCTAACCCTAGAAGATAAAACGCCAATTGTGGGCCCCGTTGGGGTAAATTGGTACATCAACTTTTGGGGTCGTAACTTTGGCATACGGTCTCCATTTGACACGCACAATATCTCACTAGAAATATCTATCAAAGAAGTACAACTTTGGGAAGAGCAACATCAGTCCATGGACGCATGTTGCTCCCAGTTTTCCCAAAAAACATCGTTTAGGGCCTCAAAATGGCTCCAGAAGTTCAGTCCCTGAAAAACTGCTAAAAATAGTAAACTGTGCTACAATTAAGGAAACTGAAAAGATGAAAGAAACGATGGTCGGGGTCCAAGTGGGCTTGGCGGGTGTCCACCAATATCCACCTGGATCACACCAAGTCCAAAGAGAGGGGTGGTGGAAGCATATTTCAGGCTTTCAAATAAAGTATCAGTAATATGAGCATCATCCTTAGCTCATCATTATGGAATGCATCTAATAACATTTTCTTTATAACAGCCATATCCCGTAAGTAATTATCCATACCAACCTCCATTTGAATGCTTCCAATGAAAACTTTTGATGAAGAACTACTATTGTTGTAGGCATTCCTAATTGGTGAATATGGACATAGTGGGAATTAAATAGGTGGTTGAATCAACAATTCTTTGTATGCTTCCTCTCTGAGATTTCCTCTTAATGCAATCTTCTCTTAGTTGACAATGTAGTGCGTTTCTTTGGAATATGATAGGTGGGTGGCACATCATCACTGAATCCTAATTTCAAGAAATATTGAAGATTAGTACACCAATGATATTAGTAAGCACAATGCAATTGGTTTGCTCAAATTTCATTATACCAAACAATTATTACCATCGTTGACAGAAGATTGTGGCTGGAAAATGCCATGTTTCAATTGACACAGTGAAGTGACTATCCATTTTCATGTACCAAATTCTTGCAGTATGCTTCTCTTGATAAGAGCTTTTGATGTTTTTGAAATCGTGGAATACTTTCTGCATATGAACTTGATTCTAAATCGAGGTCCTGCAAATTCCGATAAATTTTTATTCAAATTGACATGGATAAAAAAATTCAATTATATAAAGGAAATATAAATAAAGTATGAACTTACTGTTGATGGAAAATGAGAACTGCGTGAAGGGCTTTGAGCAATATGGAATGAGCTAGAATTTGAAGGATTGGTCATTTGATATTATAAGATTTTATCCCTGCATTTGAGTAAAATCAACAATAAATTTTTTTATACATACCTAAAATTAATTTCAATAATGATATAACCACAATCTGAATTTCAATATAATTTTCAAACCATTTTTCAAGAATAAGGTGACTTTAAGTGGAAAATGCATATTATCAACCACTGTAACTCATGTGAATGCATCCTAACAGATAATTTGAAATGAATATGCCATTTTATATAAAAATAAAAATTCAGATAACTTTTAAAAAATATCTATATGCTGGTAATATTAACCATGCCAATGCATTTAAATAATAACAACACCAATATGTTAAAATAGTAACTGCACAGGTGTGTGAGATTTCCAAAATAAGAAAGGAATTTTATCATGTATAGGTGCTCTTCTAAAACTAACCACACCAATGTGTTTAAGTAATAAATGCATCGATGTGTTATCATATCAGTGTGTTAAAAAAGTTAGAGCATTGCATTGCACATTGCACATTACGCACATTACTCATACACATGCCAGTGTATTTTACTATGAAATGTACCAATATTTGGAAAAAAATTAAATAAAACAAGTATTTATTTTTTCAAATTAAAAAATGATGAGTAATTGATTTTTCAGAATCTAATTTCATAAAGTATTTAAATAGTAAGAAGTTATTCACTATTTCATTATTTTTCCCAAAATTTCAAGGAAGTGATTTGCAAGACAGACATATTGGGAGCACTGTGGAGGAACAAAATACTTTGAAATAATAGACCTATTTAGAAAATCATAATTTGAAAAGTATGGTGATTCACTCAAAACCATTCATAGTAAAAATTTTAAATTTTACTGTTGATTTTACTAATAAAAAAATTTCAATTTATGTTAGATTTAATTTAAAGAGAGATTTGCAAGAAATAAATATTGGGAACATAGGAAAATAATTTGGAACAATATAATTATTTAGAAGATCAAAATTTCAAAGGTATAGTGATTCATTCAAAACCTTGCATAGTAAAAATTTTAAGTTTTACTCTTGATTTTACTAATATATTTTTTTGCAATTTCTATTAGATTTATTTTAAAAAAAAAACATGCATAATAAAAAATTTACTATTGAATTTACTAATATTTTTTTTTTATAATCTCTGTTCCTATTTAGATTTAATTAAATTTTAGAAGAAAACAAAGAAAACCAATACTTACCTAAAACCCTTGCTTTTTCTTGTTTATATGACTGCAAAATTTTACCTTAGGGTTTAAATCCCTCTACCACTTCACAATCAAGACTTTTAGTTTTAGGCATTTTAGATTAAATGTGTTTGTATTATTATATATAAAACATTTACCCTGTAAAGCATGATGATAACTACTTATTGAATCGGATCAAATTAGGACTTTTAGTTTTAGGCATTTTAGATTTAATGTGTTTATGTTATTATATATTAGGCATTTAACTTGTAAAGCATGATGATAACTAGTTATCGAAACGGATTCAAAACCAAACAACGCTCCTCGTTTTTTTTAAAACAACTTTTGTTTATTAGTGCACCATGTTTTATATAACGCATTGGTGCACCTATGACAAATAGCACTATTAAGTGAAAAAAGCTTGTGCTAATTTTTTATGTTTTCATTGTTCACTGTAATGGTGGTGCCTTTATTGTTACCTATCGCACCATCATAATTTAAAGCTATTTAAAAATTAACTTTAAAAAATTAATATTTGTTGTCAGTACTCAATAATTAAATGCCCTGTCCATTTATTAAATCGAACACACTGGTTTGTTTATTCACCTAAGCATATTGATTTACAAAGCTAGTTTTGGCTTAAAATTATGCAATTTATTTATAAAATATACTTAATGGCTTCTGTATTGAATGGTACAATTTGTATATTAATAAAAAGAATATTTGAGAAGTGGTCAAATAGCAAAAATACTAATTGACAGAATAATAACACATAAAAAAATAGAAACTATAAGTTCTTTGTAAATTCTTTATAAAATTAATATGTTTGAACTATATTTAAGTTTAACTAATATGTATTGGTTAATGTGTATCACGCAAAGCCATAAAATGAGGAAGCTCGATAAAATTATTTTTTATCTAAGTGTAGAAGAGCGTCAAATCTTGATGGAAAAATTGTAGAAGGATGAATGGTGAATGCAAACAAAGTATTCAATATGAGTTTTTTTTTCTTTTGAATGTTCATTAATAATATACTTAAGAATGTTAGATAAAATGTTTTGAACAATCTATTAATTCACATATGTTTAATGTTATATAGTGACTAACAACTAAGGAAAAAAAAATTGTTCTAAGATTTATTTTTTATAGAACATGTGAATGATGATAAATTGGTCCTTAGCTAATCTAGAGTGGTGATGGATATTAATGAAAGAGGGTAATTTTTTCACAAAACTAAGAGGAATATAGTGGAATAAATGTATAGATGTACTTTCCACTTACAGTATAGAAATCAATCCAATGATTCCAAGAACCAAGTTATATTAAAACTACAAGAACCGTTTCCAAAGCAATGGTCAATGCAACCTATCAAACTTGCAATAGCAACAACATACAATAGCAAAAAACAATTATTCAAAAAGTAATATTCCTAATTAATTTATTTTCTAGAATATATGTATATATTACTACAAAGCATTCATTTATTAAGATCAAGTTTATTATATTTAGTTTTCATGTATCAATATAAAAATATTTTTATTACTTTTTAGGAAGATTATGAAAAATCCAAAGGATCAACGAGATGATATCTAAAACATGCCAGTAGGAATGTCCAAAAAGTGTATGAGGAGATGGTCAACGAAATTAACAAAATTGCATCACAAGAGGAGCCATCCCAACAACAATGTGCTTCAAATGTGTGTAATCGTTAAATTTTTCTATTAGGTACATACAACCAATTAATTTAGCATTAAATATTAATTTTCAAGTATTCTCTTTCATAAAATAATACAAAATGAAACCCATTCAAGAGATAAAATAGGACAACAAGGAAGAAAATGGTTGATATCAAAATTTGTAATTAATTGTTAATACCTCCTTATAACAACTTTAGATTTCATTTTTTGTATATTTTAAATTGTTTTACAACAACCATCCTTGAATGTCTTCAAATAGGTGCTAAGATATAAAGAAGAGTCATCAAAAGAATTGATTGACATTGGGTTAAATATGGATTGTAAGTATAGGTTGGCATATCAAAAATTAATTGTGGAATTTATAGGTATCTAAGTTGTTTTAATTCTTTGAGTTTATAATTAATAGAACAAAAGTTTTTTTTATATTAAATCTATGATTTATTATGGGGTATAAAATTTGTAGGAAATGGAGTATGAAAGTACGCCAACAAAACATTGCTGAAAGGAGGCATGAGATTTGGTTTTGAAAGAATGTGTGTAATTCAAGACTCACTTATTGCTATGGTATATTTTTTTCTCGATTTGCATTGATGTATATTATTTGTTTCAAATTTCATTATTCTCACCAATGTAGATACACTCATCGCTCTTTATTTTCATGTTTATGTATGGAACTTGAAGAAGGCAAAAACAATCGATGAAATCAAAAAAACATTTTTTGAAATAACCTAAGTCATGGAAGTAACTCGATCACTAATAACAGTTCCATTGAAGAATGATGATCTATTTGGCTATCAATGCAAGTTGTTTTTTTTAAGAAATTGTTTGTGAAAATCAGACATTTTGTTTAATGTAATGGATAGTGTCTCAATTGAAAGATAAGGGGTTACTAAAAACTAACCCATTTTGTATGACAAAGAGCCTCTCATTCATATATAATAAAATACCTTTTAATTTATTCTATAGAGTTGTCCAATGTCATTGTGAAAAGTTACACCACTAATTAAATATATGGATGATTAAATATTATATTGAAGAGATGTGAAATCTAATGATATAACAAATTAATCTAAACATCATATACAAATTCACTAATCAAAATTTATTCTATATGAATATTATTATAATATATATGAAAATTTTTCAATGAATAATAGATTTAAAAAATCACAATAATTGCATTGTCATAGGTCAATTGTTCTAAAAAAGAGAAAATGGATAGCAGGTTATTATACATTATTGTTCATTGCTTTGAATACAAATTTTTTAGCAACAATATTTATATTATAAGAAGAAATATTTCAGAAGGAATCACATCAAAGAATATATATTGACACGTTTCAAACCAACTAGTGTGGTTCATCGTCAGGACAAGATGAAAAATCAGATCAAGGTAGAAGGTTAAATAGACAAAAAGATCATTCCAGCGGCTATAAAGAAACGACTGTAGAGGACTTGGTCAAAAAATAAGGAAACATTTCTAAACAATATTTAAATAATCGAGTCAAATGAATTCAATAAATATTAATATTATTTTAATAAACAGAATATTTTTAACAAAACTAGGAATTAATCTTTAATAGATATTTAAATTGTATAAATATATATCAAAATATAAATTAAGCTCCTAGATTACAAGCTAACTTAAAATTTAAATAATTAAATATATATAAAATAAGATCATAGATTACAAACTAACTGTTGACACTAGTATCCCATAAAAAATGGTATCCTAAACAAAAAAATGGTATCCCATACAAAATCTCAGTGGATATAAAAAAGAAGTATGCACCTCTGTGTTATATTACCTAAAGGCACTGATACAACAAGATTTTTTCACATGGCCCGATGCGTTTTATGAATTCTAGAGCGCGGGGGTGTTCAGAAAAAATTAGCACCAGGTTGTTATACTTTTCGAACACCTGTATTGTTTTCATTTAATTCTCCAATGCATGGTATAATAGATTGTACATCTCGATGCATTGTAATTATTATAGCATAGGTGTTTTCATACATCCAACACCCCAGTGCATTATCCAAATTAATAACATCGACTACTTCATATTACTACTACACCGATGTTTTTATATAACTCATAAGCATAGATGATGTAAATTTTCAAAAAGCATCGAGTCTACAAGATTTTTTTGTCTGCCCCAATGTCATTCCTAAAAAGTATGGTTTGAGGCATTTGTTAAAGACATAAGTATGAGGGTGGTATAATTTTCACGCACTAGTGTTGTTTGCATTCAAAGCCCTTGTGTATGGTATCATAGATTATTCGAGCTAGTGCATTTTTATTATTAAAGCACCAATGCTTTTATAAAAGTGAGATTTTGGTGCTCCAAATGTATTTTTCCATCCTCGGTATTTTCATTTAAATTGATAGCACATGTGGTTTTATAGCGGTAGCACACCGATGCTTATTTTTCCATTAAGCACACTCCTAAAAAAGCATCCGCTAAAACCTTCGACCACCCATATTTTTTTAGTTGTGTTGCAGTTCTATTATCAGCTCCATTAAAACATCTGCTACAACAAATGGATGTTGTAGCGGAGGTTTTTATGACAATTTTTGCAAATTTTATAATACTAAAAACCTCGATTATAACCTACATTATAAGGTATTTTCCTTGCAGTCTTTTGAGAATGGCTATGAGTGGGGTTACAATTTAGCCATAGTTGTGAATAAATTTTATATACTATCTAGCTAATTCTAAGAATCCCATTAATATTATGATGTTTTGAAGAGTGGGGCATGTTGTAATGGCTTCCATATGTTTCGGTTTGGCTTTGGTCCTCTCTTAAGAAATTACACACCCTAAATATTCCAATTCTTTAGAAATTAGGGGGGTCATTCATTAAGCCAAATGGTATATCCAGGAACTCAAAGTGATCAATGTGATCTCTAAATGTTTTTTTGGGAACATACTCCTCTTATATAATATTTGATGATAACCAAAACAAAGATCATGTTTGGAAATGTAGAAGCCTCATGGAAACATTTTTTTTTCAAAGTTTATCCCTTTTGGACTATCTTACCTATAACCCTCTATGTGAACCCCTTTTCTTTTGGAATGTGAGTAATTTATATACTAAACCTTTCAATAAATGTTTATTTACATTTTTCACCTTACTTGATGTTATAGAATAATTTGAAACCATCATGTCCAAAATGCTCAAATAGCCATCATATTGATTGTCTATTGTTAGTCCCTTTTCAAATGTCTTACATGTAACTCTTTAAGTGAACTCCTTTACTTTTGGAATGTGAGTAATTGATATAATAGACCTTTCAGGGAAATGTTTATTTACATTTTTCACTGTACTTGATGTTATAGAATAATTTGAAACCATCATGTCCAAAACGCTCAAACAGAAATCATATTGATTATCTATTGTTAGTTCTCCTTTGGAAGCATGCCTAAAGAGAAATTTCTACAACCCACATGATTTTACCCGTTAGAAAATGGTTGCATACATGCCCTTTCTCTTCACAAAACATGTGTGCCTTAAAAAGTGCAAATATTTTTTTTTTTTTAGAATTAAATGCTCTTGAGGACCTATACCTTCCTAAAATCTAATACCAACCACCTCAACCAACTCACGAGGGTATAACAATAAGTTGAGTGTTGGAGGAGAGCCTGGAACTAGAAAGTTTGGCAAAGCTAGCATAGTGTTATAATCATGCTAGAGAAGTTAGAGGTGAGTAATATTCATAGCCTTTATGACCTTCTACCAAACACAAAACCCCTTTTTTCTAAATAAAACCTTGGATTTGAGGCCTAAAATATCACTATTTTTCAAAATATCTTCCTTGGAGAAGAGTCAAAATCTAGGAGCTATGTTAAGTCTCTTAGGATCAGATGAACTTAAATGGTAGAAAGACATTAAGTATAACTATACTTTGTTTTTTCATTTATAAAAATAATATCTATCTTCTTTTCTTCAGCCAAATGTATTTGTTCTTATTCAATAGTTGATTTCAATTTGTGTTTGGCTATGTGAAATGAATTTTCTAATTAGTTAGTTAGAATTGGTTATCTTCATACTTACATTTTTATAATTGATCACATTAATAAATGTGTCACTTTATGTGTAGAATTTAGGATTAAATTAATGATGAGCATGGAAAGGTCAACGCTAAAGTTTTATCTCAAAGTAACTTTCAGTACAAGGTATGCCATTTGTCTAACCAAAAGTTTGATATAACAAGTATTTGGTGTCTAATTTAAGAGAGGCAAGTCTACTAGTCATCAAACTTCTCTGTGATAATTTATCCCTAACTACTAGGTAATTTTTTCTATAATAGATCTAGTGACCACTCTAAGGAGATCTCCTTGAATTATTCTCATTATGATGTCCTCTATTGTTTGATGTCTTATTGTTTTCACCCTTTCATAATTCTTCTTGTTAATACCTCACTTGCATTCTTATATGCTAGTTTTCAGGGAACTTTTTGTGGTCTCTATGAAGCTTTCTATCTAAAATAGGGTCCATATACACTTCCCATCATAGATAGAGCATGGACACACTTGTGGTCTTCATAATACATTCATTTACACACCAACTAGATTTAATAAAGGTCTTAGTACCTCCTATAACACATAACTTCATAGTTTTATCCCTTTCGCCTCCTTTTTCAGTTGGTTTTTGGCTAGGATAAAGGTTTTGGATCTACAATGAATAGAGTATATTCCTTGTTTTGTAATTTTTCATGTACATGTAGAGTTCCTTTTTAAGAAAGAGAAACCAACTTTTTCTTCACTTCTCTCTTTTACTCCTCCCATATTTTTAGTAGTTCCTTTGAATTACATTCTCGTTGAAGTTGTTTGATTAGTAGGATCGTGTCATAGTAGTTTCAAAAGAGAAAAAAAAAAAAAAACATAAGTAGGACTTGAATTGCATAGTATTATGAATCTTTTAAATAATTCTTCATGTTTAATGATTGATAGAGAACTAGTTCATTGAGGGATAAGTGTAAAGTGGAAAATTTGCCAATGTTCTTAAATTTCTTGTTTAAAGTGTCTAAAAACATCATTAATTGCACTAAAATTTCCTTGGTAATCAATATCCCTTAAAATTAATGGTTAATTTTGAAATTCACTAGAACTTTCTTTTTTAAGAAAAGAACTAACATAGTCTAATAATTAGATCCTTATTGTATTATTAGAAAGAAAAATCTCCAAGGCTACAGAACAAACCAGGAACTAATTAATGAGTGGAAAATCCATTAATATTTAAAGATAGTTGCCAAGGAAGCACCTATAACATAGATGTCCAATACTAGGTTAAGTTGGTTCAAGTGCTTAGATTATCTATTGACAATTGGATTAATGGGTTATGCATTTATTGGTTTTTTAGTTAAAATGGAAAGTCTTTAGAGTGACACTATTTCCTCTAAAGTTTCATGCCTAAGACTTAGTTCTATGTTCCCTATTGATATATATAATATTGACTGATGATTATTCTACCCAATTATCAATGGTGGTATCTTTAGTTTTATTTTCTAAGGATCTTTTCCTAGGTGACTATAATTGGGAAATGTTTGTGGTACTTGAGATAGACACATAAAGTATATTTTAATTCCCTTGGAGGTGGCAATCGTCATAGTTACACCTTGGATTATTATTGTGTAGAAATTTGGTAGAAATGCAACCACTCAAGAAACATATTCCAAAATCATGAGACATAATTATACTTTATTGATATGCACAATGAAATTCACAATTTAGAATAACACGCATAAACATGCAATAAGAAAAACTACAAATACACAGTGATTTCAATGGCAACGCAACTGGGAAAAACCCCTCAAGCCTCTTTGCATTAATTAGATGAATAGATAATCTATTACAATTGCTAGCTCAAGATCTGAGCTCAACTTGCAAAAGAATTATTGTCCTCTCTACTCGATGAATAAATCTAGCCAACACTTAGCCACATATTAGTTCACTTAGCCTCATATTTACACATATCAGCTCACTTAGCCTCCTATTTCCTTGCGTAAATCCTAATGAAATTAGGATCTATTATTTAGGAATTTCTTCCAAATTGATTGTGTGATTCTCAAGGATTGACCATTGATTGCGTGCAACACTTGTACACTCAAAAATAGTCTACGACTAATGTTACACCGCCTCGTCATCTCTACTTCAACTGGGGAACTTTAATTCTATGCATGCACTAGCTAATTTAGGTTGATTGACTAGTTAACTAACAGATCTCTACATTAGACTTATGTCTCATTGCACAACTGACCTGCAACTGAAAATAAATGAACTAGATTACTAAAAATTTAGCAATCACACTACATAAGTGAACTCTAAGTCCTCTTACTCAACTTTATTGAGCTAAATGAGTGACAAGGTCCTTGTCACACTAGTTAATTGCCTCCAAGTTGTCTTGTTGATGTGGAAATTCGATTTAATTAATTTGAATAAGGCTAAAGTCAAATTGAGCCTCTCTTATTACAATTTTTCAACATGTTATGTGAATGTTACCATAACTATCTTTCGCACCTTCATTATCTGGACTTAGGCCTTAATCATCCTGAACTAACTTCTACAAGGTTATTCAATAGCTCTTCACTAATTTGGATCTAGGTCCCAAATACCTTAGAATCATATTCAGAAGAGTGGTTTGATTGTTGATTCATATTAGGAACATGGTAAAAATTAATAAAAGAAAAATATAATTCCAACATTTTATTTTATATTTTTCAAGTTTTAAAATGCTAAATGAATGTTGACTATTTCATATGTTTGGAAGAAATTGGTAAACAGAAGTGAAAATTCATAGAAAAATAATTATTTCTTTCTCTAAATTACAAAAAAAGACCACATTTATATTTATAATTAAAAATATCTTCTAATGTTTTATTTTATATATCTTCTAGTGTTTTATTTTATTTATAGAGATAAACTGTATAAGTGAGTAAAACAATGTCAAGCATTTAAAATGGATACACCACCTTTACTAATTTTGTACACTTTATCTTCAAAAATGTTACAAAACATTATGCATATCTATGAAGACCTCTTTTCTCAAAAGCCTTATTTTAACTATTCATATTTTTGTTTGTCTATCACTTTTATTTGAAAAAATAAAAATAAAAAATCAGATTCTTAAATTTAAACTATAAAATCTACATATTTGGAATACCGAAAATGTGGAATACCCTGAAAAGAGAAGACTCACAAGAACGCATATAACCATTTTTCGGATGTGCCATGGACACGCCGCCACCACCATTTTGCGACGTCATCTTTCATCACTGCTATTTGGACCGCCTTCGCTTGCAAATGAGATTCACTGTTTGTGGATTGCCAGCAGGTTTCCCCTTCACAAACGAGATTCATTGTTTGTGGAAGTCGAGAGATTTGAACGTGAAAAACAAGCGTGGCCTCAAAACTTCATAAGCACTGCACATTCGGGACATCGACGGAGACGTCGGTCTTATCGCTTGACGTCGGTCTTATCGGTCGGCATGTAAAATTATTGGGAACTGTTTCTTTTGAGGCACTGGACATTCGGGACATTGACGGAGACGTCGGTCGGAACTTCGGAAGAAGGGAGTGTATCCGTTAACGTTGAATTGAAACACACTAGGTACGCATGTTCATTACTTCAAAAAGAAAAAGGTAAAAGATGAGCCTGGACATCAAGATTCCTTCCTGATAAGAACTTTGATTCGTGACTTATGTTTGGCAGCAGCCAGCAGGTTTGGCAGCAGCCAGCAGGTTTCTAATATCACTTTTGGAAGGGTAGTGGGCACAAGTAGCTGGCACAAGTATTTCAAAAATATTTCAAAATCTACTATCTATACCACCACCACTTAAATGACCATTTATCTAAACTTGATTTCTTCCTCTCAAATTGGAAGCCATTAGCTTAACGGATTGCTATATAATAATAAGATTTAAATGCAGCTTAGTGTTATAGATATGGTCTTCTGAAAAAAAAAAAAGTGTTTGTTTCCATATTTATATAAGAAAATTGGTAGTGTGGTAAATATTTGAAATTTAGATTTAATTTTAATATATAATGGATAATTTAGCATAAAGTGATTTTCATTTTTAGATCTAATCTTAATATATAATGGATAATCTAGCATAAAGTGCTTTTTATTTTATCATTTTCAAGTGAGAGTCTTTCATCCTAAGAAGTTTTCGAAATTCACCAACACCCAATTTCACTATGAAGTTCATGAGAAAGAGATACTTTTGATTTTCAAGATTTGAGTTCATCATCTGCTTATAATGTCTTATTTTCCTTCTTCCCTCCTTCTCCTTATTGTATGACAATTTCTCCTTAAACTTTGGGGTAATAATGTTTCTAAAATTGTCCTTATTGTGCAAAATGATCTCTTCATTTCATCCCCACTGGAGATCAGAGATCCTTATGTTATCTTCGCTTCAAACTAAGGTGTTTTTGTTAGAGTTTGAAGAAATTTTAGGAAGCTTCTTGTCCCATTTTGTTTAACCTCTTCTTGTACATTAGATGCCAAGTCATGGCCATGATATCAATGTGGGAAAGACTTGCTTCAATGAAGAGGATACGATAGGGTGTATTTCCCTTAATTTTGAGATGATAAGTTATAAACCGCTTTTGGAGCTATTCTATTTTTCTTCATGACTCTATGGAGATATTGCATCCTGAATCTCACATCCATAAAAACAAATAAGAGCTACTAGAGTCTCAAAGAATGGCATTTTTTGTCCCATACCTAAAGATATGTTGATTTACAATTATTTTTAGTTCAATAATATACTTTCCATACTCCATTAATAATGTTATCAATGCTATAATTTTAGTTGACCTTGTGATGGATATTGATTCCAAAACATTGGTAGGAAGACACTTCCTCAAAGTTATTGTTATCGTATATAAAATTATTATATGTGAACATTTTCGATTTGATTATCATGACTTCTTTTTATTAGTATTAGCAGTCATACCCATCTTGGAATAGGAATAATGGAGGATTCTTAGGTGCTTTCCAATATTGGGAGAAATCCTTGCTAAAAGAACAATATTGTCAACACAAAGAAGAATTGTGATGACTATGCCAATGAGAGTTGGGACATCAAAAATTGTTACCTCCAAACAATCTTCTAACATATCAATTTATATGCGAAAAAGGGTTGGGAACAGAGGACACCCTTGATTGACAACGATATTGCAATTTAATTTATGTTGGGTAGCCCTCAATGGTACTAAACTTGGGAATACCATTCTCATACAACCTTTTCATAAAAACCCTCATCTCAAAAGGAACTTAATCTCTTCTAACCTCTTCCAAAGGTATAATAACACATAGTTCCCTCAAGGGACTTTTAAAGGATATAGAATGTACCAACGTGACCTCTAAGGTTACTTTATAGAGATGGGGCTACCGAAATTTGTCTTCCTTCAACCACCTTAAAAGATACTTCTTGAGATCGTTGTCATATTTGGCACATTGAGTGCTTTCCAAGAATATAGATTCCATCAAAATTTAAATTCTAGATCTATAGTGGTGTCCCTCTAAATGATAACCTTCTTAAATCCATGCCAACATATGTATTGTTTCTAAATGGTAGACACATGGCAATCCTTTTCCCCACAACACAATTGTACAATGCCACATCAACAATACATGACCGACTCATGGCAATCCTCTACCCATATGCTACCATCACATAGGACCACATTTATAGATAGACATGCCAACTCATCTTCTTACATATAGATTTGGGAAAGTTCTTAATATCTCATTAAGAAAAGTTTTGAATCTTCACTAATTGAATTTTTGACCTTCTAAATAGATCTAGATCTTTGATTTCATTTTCTCGGTCTTAAATGTCTATTGTAAATTTGTTAGAATTGCACTCGTCGATGGTCAATATCTCGGTTTAGGAAAATCCAAAAATCCCCTCTTTACAAAAAGTCACATTTCTAGATTGATGTTCTCTTAAACATTTTCTAACCCACATCATCTACATGGTGGCCACCACCTTGGCCTCCACCTCAGAACTATTACAACTCTATTCCATGTTATCACCATACCATGTTATTATCTATCAATGTGGGTAAAAGTCCATCTCATCTACATATTTAGTTTTATGGATTCCTCAGGATCCATTGAGGTCCTTAAAAATTCAAAAAACCCAATTTCACTTAACTTTGTATTTTTTAAATTTAAAATTCCACCCTTGTGATGACAAGTGACACATATATTACGATGTTGAGTCTTCCATACTATAACACCACATCATCATGATGTTTCAGCTAGAAACATCAACTAGATGAAATTTCATCTTAAAAGTGGCCTCCTAAGGAAAAATAATAATATAAGAGTGATGAATTTTGGAGGGACAAGAAGAATTTTTTATTTTTTATTTTTTTAAATTGTATTTTTGGCTTATATCCTTATATGCTTAGTAAAATTTCAAGCGTAGACACTCATTGGATGCGGAATTAAATTCCCCATCCAACGAGTACCAATTATCCATACTTTTGAGAATACCTACAATGATAAAAATTGAATATACATTAAAAAAACATGTTCAACATGCTTTTTTAATGTAGCTTAAATTTTTATCAATGTGGGCCTTCTAAAAAACTATTCATAATGGATTCTCGCTGGATGGGGAATTTAATTGCTATCCAACGAGTGTCTACATTTGAAATTTGAGTAAACCTATAAGGAGATAAGCGAAAAATACAATTAGAAAAAGTAGCTTTTCTTCTTTTCCCTACAAAATATTTACATGTACCTTTTTCTAAATTTAAAGGATTTTGATTGGTTTACATGTTATGACATGGAAATTATATGAAAACTTCGTGGGGACTTTTAGGCTCAAATTTCCTCTAATCATTTTGACATGTCACCCAAAATTGTCCTTTGTGCCACATCATCTTGACATATCAATGTACCACATCAAATCCTACCTACCCACAAGGCTTGCAAGTGCTCATTCCAACTCAAAATAATCCTCTACATGGTCTATTGCATTTGCATATAAAACTAGTTTTTCCAAAATATTTGCCATGTAAGTTTCTCTAGATTTTCAAATCCTTTTTAACTATAATTTTTGAGTTTTAATGGCTTTGAGTTCCCATACTGAGGGTTTTAGAATATGGTCCATTCAACATCCAAGATTTTAATTAATTCCATTTATAAGAATTTATATATGTAACACCATATTAACTCCTAGTCTATGATTTTAATTATGAACTAGTGTCGCTATAAATTGCAATGTAGATGCTTTCGTAATTTCAAACTATTATGGAAATATTCTATCTATCTGCATTTCATTAAGTAATAAAATATTATCAACCAAATAACTAAATGGTGGAGTGCTATTACTAGCCACGATACCATAAGCAGGAATTTGTGGAGGGGTTGTAAAATCGTCTTACATGTTAAGCAACTAGCCATAGTAAAACGCACATATTACCAAAATATCAAATTTTGAATTTGACAATATTTCCCTCTTTCCCATTTCCATAGAATTAGTTAATGAATGGAATTGGTAGTTGGGTATCCAACAACTCATAGTGATGGAAGCACAAAGATGGCGTAGGAAACTAAAGATTCTTAGAGATGAGCATAGCTATTACCTATCTCGAGTTCTAAGATTGGGCACCAAGAATGAGTTGGAATTGTGCAAGGTAATTATTGAAATATTGTGAAGGGTTATAGCACATAACTTGTTTATAAGGCATCAATGTTGGCCTCTTTTGGTTGATGAAGCATGCTAACTCTGTAACATCTTCAACCAGGAACAGATCACATGATACATACAAATGTACGTGTGACATTAGGCTAATGAGCTTTAAACCCATTGAGGCTTGTATAATTTTGTACGTATATACATGCTAGGCCAATGGGATAAGCTATAAGAATGGTTAAGGCTGATGTGCCTATGTAATGGGTCTAAGGGTCATTATTATTAGGCTGGTGAGCCGAGATATAATTATTTTTGTTGGTAAGTTGAGACTTACTTTTGGGTGGTGTATATGTGTTGGGGATGGTGTGCCCACATGTATATGCTTCTATATTCTATAAGACTAGAAAGTATGATGTGGTAAATATGTTTAACTTACATATACTAATAAAAACGTGTTGGATGTAGAAGGAATCCGACGGAAAGAGTATGGCGGGCCAAGACTCCATTACTAGAAAAGGATCCTTGAAGAAAAAATATATTATAATATTAAACATAATATTATAATAATAAATAAAGGAGAAACCCCATATTTAAAACTTTGTTCTCCCCTATTCAATTAGAGCCAGTTAGTTAGTGAGATTGGATACCTAGGATGGTAGCAAAAACTCCTAAAGCCTCAAAGCTAAGACCATCCATGTTTGGTTGAGTATGACACCCTAGATGTGGCGGCATGATCTGAGGGACTTAGTTGCACAGAATGTTGTACATTGCTTAGGTACATTCTTATGCGGGATGTGAGCCTGCAGGTTGGAGGTTTCCATGGTTTTATACAATAACATGGAGGGTACTTGGTGTTATCACCTAAAAAGTGATCACCTATCCATTTTCCACTACGATGATCGAAATACACCATGTAGTATGCATTTTACACATAAAAACCCACTTTTAGCACAGGAAATGATTTATAAAACCACTTATTTATTTATATTTACCCACTTGAAAATAACCCAAAAATTAATTTAATTAATTTCATGTATTTTCATATTTACCCATTTTGTGAAAATAATTAAAAATATTTTCACCCATTCATAGGAATAATAAATCATTATTTATTTGTTATTACTTAATCACTATTTAGTGATTATTTCTAACTCACCTTGACCATATCTCCTTAAAGTAATTAATAAATCATTTTTATTTATTAATTACTTGAACTATTTTTTTAATTAACTCAATTAATCATTATTTTTTGATTTAATTCGCTAAATAAATATTTTTTACCATTTCATTAATATTTTCCTCTCTTAGATATAATAAAATACTTAGATCTTGATTTGGTCTAATAATTTTATTATTTGACTATATCTATATCTATCCTAGTGTTTTATTATGAATAGAAATTTTTTCCCTCACTCTCTACACATGATTATAATCATCATTGTCATTATGTTCTCATGATTCACGAGCTCTCCAAATTAAGTTATACCATCATTCTCCATTTTCCCATCGCAACTAGGAAAAGGGTGAAGAAGAAACCCCAAGAAGCATAGATAACCAAAAGAAACCATCCCACGGAGGAGGAATTATAGATTTGTGACTATGTTCTACTCCACTAGGCTTTTTTTCCAATAATAAAAAAAATCAAGGTCATTCCATTGCGTTCTTTGTCTTTATTTTTGGCATACGTTTTCTCAATATATGCAAGTGTTTTTGCAAGGTTTCTAACATTATTTCTTGCAGCTATGAAAAATATTATTGAAGATAAAGGGTTTTGCAGGATATTTTTCTTTGTTTTCTTTGTTGTTAGGCAAAATGTCACCAAATGTATAAAAGTAGATTTTTTTCTTATCTGCTCGAAAATATTCTCCTAACAAACAACGAGTTGATTTGGACTTATGCAAGAATGCAACAAAATACCAATATACACATAAACATAGAGATGTAGCAGAAATAAAACTTCATTTCATTAATATCAAAGAATTGAAATATGCTTACATACAAAAATGGAAATAATCTAGCTTAGGCGATGATAGCTTATCTATGAGAAGAGATGTGGCGGCTACATGCCTTTGAACTATGTTACTATTAGGCTCAAATGCTTATTTATTATTGAGAAGAAATGGAAGACCCTAAATATCCAAAAACCTAACCCTAGGAGATGAAGCGGAAAAATTGTGGGCCCCAATTGGGTAAATTGGTACATCAACTTCCCGGGGTCATAAGTTTGGCATATGATCTCCATTTGGCTATCATAATACCTTGTTTCAAAGATATCGAAGAGAAGGGAAAACAGATGAATTAGTTTGGTTTGCTTATATTTTGTCTCTTGGTTTTTTCTAAAAATGTCTTTTAGTCCCTCAAAATGGCTCCGGAAGTTTAGGACCCAAAAAACTACCAAAAATAGTATGTTGTACTAGAATTAAGGAAATTGAAAAGAAATAATGGTTGGTGTCCATGTAGAATATGTGGGTGGCCACCAATATCCATTTAGATCACAAGTTCATTGGTTTAGACATTCAAATCCATGGTGACTGCGTTTATGTGTTATATGTTTTTTCTCTCTTTTGTTTTTCTTTCTATTTTTGTTTGTGGTTTTGTTGTGGGTTTTTTTTTTTTTTTTTTTTTTTTTTTTTTTTTTTTTTTTTTTTTTTTTTTCTTATCTGTGTTTCGTAAGTCATAGGTTCCAATCGCACAAGGAATAGTAGGATCTAGCAAACCTAGAAGTGGAAGCTACAAATTAGCCACCACACTTTTTGGGGCAAAACTTATGGTTTCCAATGTGGGAAATATACCACAACCTACTTCATAATAGGAGAATGGGTCAAAAACTTGTGTAACCCAATTTTTTCTGAATTTTTTCATTTTTTGCAAAAATTTGAGCTTTGTTTGCTTATTAGGTGGGCTTTTTTTCCATATACGTCACAACACTATATGCCTAGATTTCCTTAGCTTATTTGGTTTCTATATGTAATAAAAAAGTCTCCTTTGGCTTCTAGTACTCCTCTTCCACTTTTTTCTAGATTTAGTTGAGTTGGTAGTCTACTACTTCTAAATTGTTCACCATTGTTTTTCAGCAGAGTATCCCTTATGTTTATACCCTTTTGCGAGACTTTGAAGTGACATTTAAGCCCCTCCTTGGCCTATGTTTCACCATTCCTTAGATTTCTTTTTAGGTGCCTTTTCATTAGTAACTAGTTTGGAACCATTTTTCAATCCTTTTTTGTTGTTTTTTCTATGTAAAGTGGGACTTTCAGACCATATATCCCAGCCCCTTTACATTTTGCCTTGTGATATCCATTTTGGTTTCCTTCCTTTTCTCTTTTGAATTTTTCTTAGTCATTTGGTGGGATGTAGAATGTGTGTGTTTACTTTTTTGTTCATTTCATTTCAATTTTCATTTATGCGAACTATCTTTCAATAACATAATTTATATTACATGCAAAGCTATTGAAACATCACACATTTGCACAAACATAACACACCCTATGAAAATCACTACTTGGTTAGCACCTCCAATCCAATACATTTAAAATCAACTAACACACATAGGTTTAAACCCACTTAGGCACCTAGGTCAAATAATGTTTTACCTAAGGTAGGGTTGGTGGGTAGGCATCCCAATATTTCCCACCAATCAATTACATTAAGACATAAAGTTTAACTAATTAGGGATATTAAAATCCTCCACCATCCAATAGATGAAACTTGAGTCGAGTAGAAATTTGTTTAAGAGGGGGTTAAGCTTAGGCTAACGATATTGATAGTTGCCCTTATAGGCTATCCACCTCTTAGTAGGGAATCCATATCCATGGATAACTATCCAGAAGCTATGGGAGATAAATTAGTGGCAATTCTTAGGATAAACACAATATAGGTGGTGGCTATGGGGAACAACCATCCCTTCACCCTACATTCCAATATACGTCTCTACCTACAGATATTTGGTTCCACAAGTAAGAAGTTGTTTACAAGGCCATAAAAAACATAGTACTATGACTTCTTTGATGTGTATTTAAGCTTTAAGATATGAGTCATTTTTATCCCTATAGGATAAGATTGTCTGAATTAGAATAATAATATATCACAGTTAGCTTGCGCTTTTCACCTTTTCACTTAGTGTTTTCTTGCTCTCTGTTTTCCTTTTTCTTCACTCTTTTCCTCTAGCCTTTATTGTTTACTGTGTCTTGACATCATTGCACCCCCTAGGATTTCTTTATGGAAAATCCATGGTCATCACCCTCAGTTCCTATTAGGACATCCATTGACACTTACTTAACGAGGCAGGGTCACTATCCCTAGTGCATCATCAAATTCTAGTCTTACTAATTCATCTAGTTCATCCTCCGATTTTGAGTCCTCTCAACCCCAAGTCACTACCATGTCAAGCATGAAAATTGTTGGTAATGTCAGTCCTAATACGGGCACCAATGGTGAAGGAAATGTTATAGGTAGTGTTGGTAATACGTAGGGTCCCCCTCCTAGAGGTAACATTGGAACGTCACAAGGAATGTCCTCTACCTAACCATTGCTCTCTTATATGGTTAGTTTAAGTCTCCCTGATTTGAACTAGCTCATTAATGATCCTCATCACCACGATTTGAATTGGCCACTTATGCCAACCAAGCTCCCATCTGACATATTGAAATTTGAAGGCGATTCCAGAGAGGATCCCACTAACCTTATTCGCTCATTTCACATGTAGTGTTCCTATAAATCTATCACAAAGGAGTCCTTCCCTCTACACCTTTTTAAACACACCCTCACTGGAGCTACCATGAAATGGTACATAGACCAACCCCATGCATCTCATTCAACAATTACGAGCCTTGCCCATGCCTTCCTATCTTAATTCTAATTATCTATCGGTTATGATACCAATACCAAACTTTTAACCTCATTCCATCAAACTTCTGCCACCCACCTTTCTGACCATGTCCAAGAACGACGTAGAAGGTAGAGCTTATGTAAAACTCTGGAATTTGAAGACCATGTTTACATCAATTGGTTCTCCTGGTTCCTTCTCACTCCTATTAGAAAATATATTTCATCTCATTTCCCTCAAACTAAAGAAGAATCCATCCAGATGTTTTTAAGTATGATTTGATCTATGTCCAATCGGGTTATGTTTATACCATCCTCCCTGACCTTCATAGGCCCAGTGCTTCATCTACACTAGGGGCATGTCACGCTTCTCATGATGTTATTGGGTTAGTATCTTACCCTGAACCTTCCCCATATTCAAAAGGATACATGGGTTATGGAAAACCTCAGGGGGGGCCCAGTTCCACCTATGGTTATCACCCTCCTCATCCTTCACAAGTGAACTCTTGCTAAGGAATGAGTAAGTCTTATGCATTTTCCCATTGACATCACTCAATGGCAGCGCCAACTGTTACTCAACCTGGATATTGAATAATTGTTGTGAATCCATATTATCCATATGTTTCGCATAGTGCTCTGGGCCCAATGGCCCTAAGGGCCAACACCTCAACCTCGCATGCCTCAACCTCCTCTGCCACAAAAACCACCACCCCCTCGACGACAAGTTTTATGCTCAGTATAATGTTTCCCCTCCCACCAATACCAAGAGGAATAATAAGGGGGAATGTAATTAAAACAAATCATCTGAGGGAAACCAATGCAACCAAGGTCATCAACCTAATCCCAATAAGGGTGATCAGTCTAATATCAAAACCGAGCAAGAACCTATACATCCCAAGAAAAACAAGGCCCTTTGAATGAACAAACCTTGTGCTTACTGTGGTACCTATGGAAACTATATAGATGAATATCCCCTTCTCCCTTAGGTGTGAAAAGCATTGGAAGACCAGAAAGCTACTTCTAGAAGGAAGCAACATATGGCTTCATTCACTCTTCCTTCTATGCAACTGATAATACTTACAAACCCATTCCCTCACCAAGGATATGTGGCTACCCAAGATGTCCAGAATCCTCCACTTCCTCCTTCTCATCAATCAGGGAATGGGTTATACCAAAACCTTATGATGAACTCCGAAGAAGTCAACCTCAAAACTCAATTGCACCAATATGAAAAACCTCCTGAGAGGTTAGCCACTGGTGCACAACCTAAAGTGTTAATAGGGCCTCTTTCGTCACCCAACCATAAATTACATATCCCTTCACCTAAGGTAGAGGTTCCATCAAATATCACCAAATATTTCTTATGTCAAAATGTTGCCAATTGTTGAGCCTCCCACATAGAAAACATAGTAGATGACTTAGTATAATCTCATGTTGTTATGTCAATGCTATAAGTCCTCTACATGTGACCCTATCAAAGAAAATATATACTATATACTTTAGGAATTATGGACCCTTCAGATGATTTCATTGTCATTTTCGATGTTGATAGATCAAATCATCCTCATCTTCCTCCCTCCATTGCTCTTCAAATACCTATCTCCATTAAGAGTGTTGTTTTCCACTAGTGTATCATCGATGAAGGCGCATCCACTTATGTGATTTCCACTAATGTCTAGAAGAAAATTCATTCCCTTGACCTTTCATAATAAACGATCACTCTTTGTGCATATTGTTTAGTCAAATTATAGTCTTATAACTTGTTAACATAAATCATCAACCCAGGGCAGGTAAGCTTGTGAGATGCTATGCAAAATATATGCAGGCTTAATACCTTGAGTGATTACTAATCTAACTAGTCAACCATACATAGAACTAATGCTTCTTTTCTGAATCAACATTTAGCAGCAAAAGGCTATGGAGTGGACTGAAACATCCCTCTATAGCTCTTAGTATTGCTGATGTTGATTAGAAAAGATAAGAAATCAAACTTACAACAATTAAATAAATCACTCAACAATGTAAATCAAATCTTGATTAAATGAAATCAACATATTAACATGAAACTCAATCATTCAATCCTTTGTTGTTGATATATCAAAAAGAGTACATTAGCTATGTAGACAAGTTATTATTGCATAACAAAATTAAAATACACACACTACACTAAGGGAGTTGTGAGAAAAGGGGGCCTTCCCTCACTCACAACTCCTTTAAAGTTAGAATAACTTGCTCAGTAAGATAGATAGAACATATAATATTATATTAATTTGAAAATATTACAGTTGAGTACAATCTGATATATACTATTAGTGAAGCCAACCCAACAACACCGTACAATATAAAATAGAGTCGAATTTGTACAAGTGCAAAAGCCCATATGTGGCTCGAAATAAGGAAAACTACTAATCTGAGCCATTATTTGACAGTACTATTACAAAGTGTCAAAATTAGCTATACTCAGTCTAATCCATGATTGAAAGAATGGATTAGATGAAATCCGTTACATAGCTGGAGTTTTCCTTCCTACGGCCAACAAGAAGAGGTCAGCAAATCTGGGTGGTTTCATTGGTGGATTTAAAATAGCCAATAGGACAACATTTGTGTATGACAAATTCCCAAAAAACGAATGTTCTCGTTTGATCTAGAAATAAGTGGAACATAGCTAACAACCGATTTTGCTGTAGGAAATTTGGGCAATTGCCAGAAATCCACCTTTGCAAGAAACATGATCGCACGAGCTAACTATAGGAAATTACGGGACTATTTCAAACCAAACAAATGTTCATAAGAACTTTAGATTAGTTGGCATGATAATTCAATAAGGAGACAACTAGCATAGGGAATGCTTAAGATTAAGGTAAAAAACACTTTTTTATGTTAATTTGCATACGTCAAGCATATAACACCCTTTTGGCGAAAACCTAGATGTTATAACTGAAATAAGCACAATAGGGGTCAAGGATAGTTCAAAATGGGAGAGGTAAAGTCTAGAAAAGGTGTCAAAATTGGGAAAACTCGAGCCTCAACATCTCCCCCACACCTAGATTTTTGCATGTCCCTTATGCAAGCAAAAATGTTGCATCTTTCAAAAAAAAAAAAGGAAATCATTCCTTGTCCTGGGCTATAGCGACTGCAACCAACTGATCTGCTACCTCTGCCAACTAGTCCAATGGGTTACCACTAGTTCTTGTAGGAATATGACCCTTGTACAATTCATTTTTCTTTTTCATATGATCAATTTGCACCTGGTTCTTCTTCATGATTCGGGTTGCCTTTTGAATGATTCGGGTTACTCCCTAGAAAAAGAGGTCTCCTCCAATTCCTGTAGAGACCTCTTTTTCTGGGGAGTTACTTATGCTTCATGATGTCCTTAGAGAGATTGGGGTGAACCAAAGCCCTCTGTTTCTTGTTGTCCTCCTCCTGCGTCCTTTCAGTTTCCATGCAACAGGTATTCCTAGAAGGACATCACTTCCCCACTGATGAATTCGGTTGACTCTACCTTTTCCTTTCCTTTGGGTGGGTCATGAATCTCTTCTTTCTTTTTTTCAGGTGTCTCGAGCAAAACCTTTTCTTCTATAGTATCCTTTATAGTTGGTTGAAAAACCTGGCTCCTGGTAAATCTCTTAACAGAGGTGGAGGCAGTGCCTTAGAATTTTTAGCCACAATCTCCCCACTCACCACCATTTCTTCATCTTTTTCTTCCTCTTTTGTCTGTGGGACATGGGTTCATAGCTTCTTCATTGGTTTTTTTGCTGGCTCCTTTTTTGTGGACTCTGAAGGGTGAGAGTCTTCATCTTTTTCCTCCTTCTTCAGATGTGGCCCATCAGTCTATGGCTTCTTCTTTGATTTTTTTGATGGTTTTTCCTCTGAAGGGTTAGAGTCTTTATCTTTTTCTTTCTCGTTTACCTGTAGCCCATCGCCCACAAATTCTTCTTAGGTTTTTCTATTGGCGTTTTCTCCATGGACTCCAAAGAAGCAAAGTCTTCATCGTCCATAAAAGAATTCTCGGCCAGAAACTCCTCCCATGTCTTCTTCTTGTCCTTTAGAACCTCGACCAGGATGATTTTCACAAGCCAATGGTAATAAAGGTTTTCCTCCAAATTGGATCCCCTTTCCTTAGCGTCTATTGACATATTCATCAGAGACATTATCAAATAATATGGGAAATTCAATGGCTTATCATGAAAATATGCGAGGAGCCGAATGTGAAATAAGAATGCGGGCCCAAAGTGACCTTCACATGTTATATACTTCTGCAAGAAAAATAACAGGTGCCGATACTTACTTCTGAGGAAGTCCTGTGAGATCCCTTTTCTCTATTTAGGGTTTGAATGCTCCTTCTAGAGAAAGGACGCACACATACCCTTGTTGAAATGTTGATTCTTAAAGCAACGCTCCTCCTGCTTTGGAATTTTACATGCGTGAGCCACTGAACCCTTTGTTAATTGGAACTAAACATTCCCGACTTGAGCCTTATCGCCATTCAAATTCAGGGTGAAGGACTTCATAACCTCTAAACCATGGCTGTTGAATTTTTGGGATAGTGGCAGCCACCTTGCTTTTCCAGATTTGCTTTACTATGAAGGTCAACTTCCAATAGTTCATGGCCTTGTGGTTCAATGTGGACAAGGGCATGTAGCTTAGACATGGTAAAAGATGCGAGATAAAGGACCCATGCAACTCTTCAAAAATTTCATGCTAATATTTTGCAATGGATCACGTGACAAGGGAGGCCTAATATGGGAAATATCAGAAAGCACAAAGATTTCAAGAAATAGGTTGTGATCATGATTATCATCATGATCTGACCTGTCTAAGGATATGGAAAGTATGACTACCAGTCATGTCAGAATCATGATAATCGAGCATGGAGAAAATATTTATGATGCAATGGTTTACGACCACCTTTTGCTACAAGGGTAACCATAGCTTAAAATCATACAAATTTTAAAATTAAAGTGTCAATTACCCCTTACCTCAAGTGTCCTATCACCGACTGTACCTTACTAATCTTACCTTCCAACGGTCCAACCCTTAGATGACATGTGATTTTCCTTGAAATGATATCCCACTTAAAAAATTAATCAGATGTATGATCTCATAATTCATGACCTCAAGCAGTAACTAAAATTTCTCATCACTTTATTAAATAACTTTAAACTAATGTTCTGTCTATGACTTGTTTTTCAGAAAACCCAGGGTGTTGCTGCAGGAAATGGAATTGTCACTGCTGAACATTTTGCAGGAAATACATGTGATTGTTGAGCATTCTGCAAGAAATGGAACCGTGACTCATGAGCATTCTGCAGGAAATGGACGTGACTATTGAGAATTATGCAGGAAATGAAACAATGACTTGCAGAACTTCTGCAAGAAATTCTTCCACTGAGAAAAACCCGTTTCTCCCTCATTTGTGTACAGATCATTGAACATGAGTAAATGTGTTGATGTCGAATGTGCAATAATCTCATTCAATTACCAGACATTAAGGGCAACCATTAACCAATGTGAGGCCCATCACCATTAATGAGAGTGAGGACCAAGGTACCTTGATGCATCCTATTGGCTGTGAATTGATGAGTTATTGTCAAACTCCCATGTAAGATCCAAAAGTCCAGGAGCCATAATGATTCTCCATTTTTGTTGGATAGATATCCTGTCATTAGGGCACAAAATCTTCGAGGCATCATAAGACTCTGATCTTGCACCCAGATAATTTGTTGATGTCGATGGGCCAATATTGTTGGAAGGAAGGCCTTAAGAAATCCCACATCAGTGCATCACGAGCAATCCAAGATTAACTGAAAATCAAAATTTGTTGAGAGGATCCTAGAGGATCTACTGACCTGTAGTTTTAACAAGCCCAGGGCAGTTCATGCTGAAATACTTGGGAAAGAAGACTCCAAGGGGGCTCCTTTTCCATAACTAGTCCATTGGGCCCAGAAAAAGGAATAAACCTATACCTAATAGAAATTCCTCTCATGGTTTACTGAGCACGAGGAGGAAAAACGTAAGATCATTGCATCAACAGGAAATCAAGAAGATATAGTGGAAGGGATGACTCCTCCTCTCACCATCTCCAACTCTCTTTTCTTCACAATTTCTTCCACAATTTCCTCCTTAGATTGGGGCTTTTGATATAGCTTGAGTCTTTTCCCATTCACCATGAAGGTAACATTCCCTTCATCAATTTTTTTAACCCGAACTATTGGGTGTGGAGCCTGATTATATTCTTTATTCAAAGGAATCACCACATTGGACCCCAGTTCGTAATGTGGCAGCAATGTTGCCCGTAATATTTTCTCTGCAAGGGGGGTCCACGGGGGTGACAAATAGAAATAAATGTAAAATTTCCTTGTAAAATGTTGTAACTTCGTAGTCAATCTAGGTTGTTTATTAGGCAAAGATCTGACAGTAGAAGTTATGTTTAATTCAGGGCTCTTTGCCCTAGAAGGTAACCCCTTGCTATATATGAGGGAATTGTATTGCGTTATGTAGATCTGTATTTTGAGTGAGAAAGAGAGAGGAGATTGTGTTAGAGCGAAGAGGGAATTACAATAGATCTATTGTAGGTTGTATCTCTTCAGTTTGCTGGATAATATAAAAGGAAGGACTAGCTGTTTCCTGTGGGCATAGCCCAAATTGGGTGAACCACATATATATGTGTCTCTCTTGTTTTATCTATTTTTTGTGTTTATATTTCTACAATATAAATTATGTGTTCCATTGCTTTGCAATATATAATTTTCTAACAACTGGTATCATAGTTGAAGGTCTATTTGGCTAATAATCTCATAGGAGAGAAGGGCTCTTGGCTCGATTGAGAGCAATGGAAGAAGATGGTATTTTTAGGGTCAAAAAATTTAACGGCCAAAACTACCAGCTATGGAAGAGGCATATCTGTTAAACACACATGGGCAGCTATAGAATATGAAAGATAAAACATGAGAGTACAATTTTTATTAACAAGAGATATACATTTATAGTACATTGTTTGACCGTTGGGTTCCACATCCCAAGGTCTCTTGAACTCCTTTTGTCCATTCGGCTTCCACACTAACCCATTGAGGATTAGGTGTCAAACGTTCCCCCCCTTAATTCGAAGGGTTATGTATGAGTCCAAGAAGAGAGCTGTAATAAGAAATGTGCAAAAATGCATGGCAGCACTAGGCTGAATGTGTTCTCTGAAATGTTGGTATAAAGGGCGGTGGTTTAAGGATGACCACCAACACTGGAACGCTTAGTGCAGTTCCCGGAACTCTTCCAAAATTGGAAAGAAGCTGAAGTCTTCTGCTAGAGGAACTGCTCCTATTGTTTTGAAGAGGGAAACCTTCAACCAATAAAGGGAGGTCTCACCCCGCATAAAAGGGAGAACTTCAACTTGAAAAGGGAAGTCTCAACCTGTGATGGTTTAAGGATGACCAACAACTCTAGAATGCTTAAGGAAATTCCTAGAACTCTTCCAAAACTGGAAAGACACTGGAGTCTTCTACTAGAGGAAGTGTCCCGAATTTTGTTCTTGGAATTCTTTCGAAGCTGAAGGCATGTCCCAGATTGCCAACAGAAGGCATGTTTATAGGCATTTTTGTTTTTGGCTACAACTCCAAAACTGGTGTGGTAGGTTGTGCCTCAGGCTCACTTGATGTGACTTTGAAGCTTTTAGATGACCATCATTTCCCCCCCCTTTCAAATACAAGGTGAGATGATGGAGAAAACAAAACTGCAAGACTGTTCAATACTCTGGAACAAGTTCTGACATGTGTTTGGAATATCTTCTTGGCTGTTGATGCCCATTGCCAAGAAGCGATCCATCCAAGATGAATCTTTGTTCTTGCAAGACGTTTGTTTCTGAAGCATCTGTGTGAAGAATGGCTGGTTTTATGACAGTGCTCACATGGATTTAGATCAAAACAGTGATCTTTCAGATGGCCAACTTGGTCATAGTGTTGGAATTTTATAATCTGTTGTTGTTGTTGTTGTGCAAGAGGAGCAGACTCTGGAATAGCTGGATGTGAGCTATCATGAATGAATCCAACACTCTGAAACGGAATGGGCTTTGAGTAGTTTCGAATATGAAAGGACAAGTCCTTGTCATATCCAAGACTGGTTTTGTGCTTGTTGTGGACAAGTTGTTCCCAAGGTCTGATGATGGGCTTCGGAATCACAGACTGAGTTTCTGCATCTGCATGTACAACTACTGCTTTATTGGGTACTAAATCTGAACCAACTATAACATTATTTCTTGTTGTTTATGGGAGTCTGTTTCAATCTTCTGAACAGAAACAGGTTCAGAATGATGACTCCACTACTGTAATTCTTCCTGTTGTAGCTTTGTCTCAAGTTGCAAAAACTCAATATTCCCTTTTGCATTTTGTAGACAGGCCTGAATGTTTGTGAGAGAAACTTTGCTGACTTTTACTATGTCATGATTGGTAGACAATATTAGATTTTTTAGGAACTCTAATACTTCATTGATTGAATTGTTTCATCAATGTCAGATTTACACAACTACTACTCAATACAGAAAAGTAATACTCACTCACAATACACAGCAATCTCCTTTATAAATGTGCAGAAAATGATCAGTGTGCAACCAACAAGCACCGATTACAATCCATTACATGAAAATAAGAGTTTACTCATGACCAGCATTATGTTCTGACAATATAATCGAAAAATCTTTTCTCCATAAAAGATTGCAATCAGCCCACCAAACTCTTTATTGAGCAGTTGAAGCAAGGAATTAATGCACTATAATGAGTTTTAAATACAAGGCCACACTGGGGCAGCAACAACTGCAGACTTGCTTGAATCCTTCAAATACTCCTTCACTTTCTCGGCCAGTGGAAAAGAATAGTCAAGTTCAATAGTGACTATAACCATTCATGATAACATGTGGAACAACTACAATTGTGGGATTACAGATTGCCAGAGAAAGAATTGTACATAATCTCATAATCTTATGTGGAACAATGCACATATATAAACCAAGTCAACATTGCAATTTACAAGGGTTTCATAGTATAAATTCACCAATAGTTGATATGACTACCAACTAAAGACACTTGACTCACTACTCAACGCACATACTAGAAAAAAAACTAGTATTGTGGCAATGATATTAAAAGATCTCGGCCGCTTTGCCTTCAATATAAGATAAGAAATACCACTAAAAGTGAACACACTCACTGCCCTTAGTCGAGGTGCGGAAATGAGGCCCCTAACAACCTCAAACAAATGACAACAAGCCATTGATGTTGTTGGAAGATGAACTCAGCTTTGGAATGCCTGGACTGAGTATTATATCCAGTTAGTAGTTTACACCATTTACTAAGTAAAATGACGTCCACACCACTAACACTGACAACCTTTTACCCGGACCACGCTTTATTTAGAAATTGAGAGATATCCTTATGCTTCCCAAAAAGAAAATGATAAACATGAATCTAATCTTCTTTGCAGCTTGGTATCCACTTCTTTGGAGGTTAAAAACTCCAAATTTAGGTCGGTAATCAAGATTTCTTCATTCACGGCCACACTTCATCGAATCTCTTTTGCAAATCTGGTCCACATTTAGACGTTGAAAGGAAATTCGAAGACTGTGAAAAATTCGCGAGCCAGAGAGCAGCTGAGCTGCCTCAAGATGCAAATAAGCATCAACACAACACAAAAAATGCTAAGATTTGGACGAAAACCATGCGGATCCACCTGAGACCCATGAAAGCAAGCCCCATGTTGGAATTACACAACCACTCCGCTATCTGAATAAAATGTGTAGTTTCAGTGACAACACAGTTAGAATGGCTCCATGTTCATCACTGAGTGAGTGTTTTAATGGAAAATGTGACTCGTGTAGGACTCATACCAATGACCATGGTTGTGCTCTTCCCACGAATATATCGCCTTTGGTGGTACTTGGCACAGAATAACACATACACCACGCATGTACTATTCCAACGAACTAGTGTCTAGATTCAGGACCAACATTCATTGCAGAGAATAACAACTATTCTAAATCTCAATTCTTTGCTTCACTGTAATCAAACTCACAGTTCGAAGAAGGAATTCCTGAAATGCAAATGGAATGCTATATTTCATCAACACATTTGAGTAACAGGGAGCATAGGCGCATAGGTTACTCACACTCAACAATGGCGCAGACAAATGCTATATTTCATCAACACATTCGAGTAACGGGCAAGATAGGCGCGCAGGTTACTGACACTCAACAATGGTGCAAACAAATGCTATATTTCATCAACACATTCGAGTAACGGGCAGGATAGGCGCACAAGTTACTGACACTCAACAATGGCACAGACACATGCTATATTTCATCAACACATTCGAGTAATGGAAGATCACTTGGGAGGGATCATGTCGAGCACTGCTACATACTTGCAGAGAGAAAAAACTCCCGCAAGTTTTATAATAATACACCGTAGGATATTCACTTCAAGGCCACCAAGCTTTGTCCTTCAAGCCAATCTTTCTTGCATACATAGGTGGTCTCGTCTTTTTTATCTAACAACAGAGATGAACGATCGTCCAGGAAACAGACAATATGATTAAATTTCCAGCGCCGAATTTCCGCTGAGATAATTAAGAATTGTGAAACACCTGAAAGAGTCCATCAGACACTTGGCATTCCAAATGATCTTTCTCCAGAAATTGAGGAGTAGGACATAGAATAATGGAAGTGGAGTTACGATGTTAGGTGGCATTCACTGCGTGAGCCAACGACCACATACAATTAGGCTACGTTCAGTCCTTAAACAAGTATTAATATAATTCAATTCACATAATATGAATCGACATTGAGAGGAGAGAAAGAAAATACGTTGAACATTGTCTTCCAAGCCACGCTATGCCTATTACATACCGCACATGAATGTTTGACCAATCATATACAACATATACTCAGTTCAAACATACCATTCAATTCCGTGTTTTTTTCTTTTATTTTTTATTCTATTTGTCTGAGAGCAATCCCCATGATAGAAGGAGCTAGAATTCAATCTCCTTGAACGCACACTTCCAAATTATTCAGATGCAGATAAAGCTCAATGAAACGCAAAGAACGAATAATGCAGAGAACAAATATAATGGCTTTTTTTAGACAACAAATTTTAGTGGAGCATTAGGATCCCTATGGACAGGACAGATGCATAATAAGGAATAAAACGCTCAATAAGGTGGCAATTCCGATCAACTCTGATTAGGAGAAAGGCAGAGCTGACATGTATATAGATACCACAAAACAAGTGGCTCAAATTGGAGTAGGACCACAAATCGCCCGCTTTGATACCATGTTAAACACACATGGGCAACTATAGAATATGAAAGATAAAAAATGAGAGTACAATTTTTATTAACATGAGATATACATTTATAGTACATTATTTGACTGTTAGGTTCCACATCCCAAAGTCTCTTGGACTCCTGTTGTCCATTCGGCTTCCACACTAACCCACTGAGGATTAGGTGTCCAACAATATGGAAGATTATTTGTATCAGAAAGATTTGTACCTACCATTGAGTGGAAAGGTAAAGAAGCCAATGAGTATGGTGGGCATAGTATGGAATATTCTTGACAGAAAGTAACTTGGAACAATATAGATGCGCCTAGCAACGTTAGTAGCCTTTAATATTTCAAAGGAAACGACAACACAGGGTTTAATGAAGGCATTTGCCAAACTGTATGAAAAACCATTGGCCTCAAATAAGGTATTTCTTATGAATCATTTATTTAATATGAAGATGTCAGAAGATGGATTTGTTGCTGATCATTTAAATGAATTTAATATAGTTACCAGTCAGTTAAGTTCTGTAAGGTAACCTTTGATGATGAAGTTAGGGCTCTGTTATTTCTGTGCTCATTGCCAGAGAGTTGGAATGGTTTAGTTATGGCCATTAGTAATTTTATCTTTGGATCTAACACCTTAAAGTTTTATGATATTGTTAATGCAATCCTTAGTGAGGAAATGCGATGGAAAATCTCCAGTGAGACATCAGGTAATGCTTTGACTAAAGATACTAGGGGAAGGAAAATGCAAAGAGAAAAGAGCCTTGGATATCACAGTAACTCAAGGAAAGGCATATCCAAGTCCAGATCGGAGATAGTGTGTTGGAAAGGCAGAAAGAAAGGACACCTGAAGAAAGACTCAAAGTCTCGGAAAGGAAAATAAGGAGACGCGCAGCAAGAAAACAATGATAAAGCAAATGTGACAGGTGATGTGTTGCAAGATGCTTTGATTATTTCATTAGAAAATATTATTGTTGTATGTGTGGTAGATTCAAGGGCATCATTCCATGCCACACCTGATAGGAAACATTTTCATGATTATGTTCAAGGAGATTTTGGAAAAAATCAATTGGGTGATGATAAACCCTATAAAATCATTGGAATGTGTACAGTTTTCATAAAACAATAGAATGAAAATAAATGGCTATTAAAGGAGGTAAGGCATGTTCTATATTTGAAGAAAATTATAATTTCAACGGGGCAGTTTGATGAGCCCTAAAATGGGTAACTTATTGGGCTCATTTTTCCTATTATTCTCGATTAATCAACCATTATTCATAGTTTTATGCATGCTTTTGAATATATTTATGTTAATTGAAAGAATGAGAATAGTCACTTGACCACAAATTCTAATACATGCTTATTGTAGATTTTTGGACATCTTTTGGACCAAGGTCAAGCATTTATGAGCCAGTTGGCAGCCAAATACGAGGGAACAAGGTTGAGGAGTGGCAGGAAGGGTGTATCCTACACTAAATAACCCCTTCCTCAAGTTCTCCACCATCAGCTTGGAGTTCAACAACCCACCAAAGATGATCTCCAAGGGCAGCCGAGCAGATTTTGTGAAGTGGTTGATTAGCTGCAATTTTGAGAAGCCAAGCCCCTTAAGTTAAGGAGGGATATTGGGAGTCTTTGTGGTGAAGAAGTAGGAAGGCTTCAAGCCTTGATAGTTTAGCTATTGAATAGCTTCTTTTCACACTTTAGTGCTACTCTTCCTTTCAGCTCATTTTCGACCTCTTGCCGTAAACATTCTTGTGACATGATTATTTTTTGAGTAATGGAGATAAATTTCAGTTTGCACCAACTTTGAGACTTCTTAGGAGGCTATAGCTCTTGGGGTTTGGCATAACCCAAGTTCCAGTACCTCCTTTGCATACTATTATGTGTTTTCCTTGCATTCATAGACTAATTTTTTGTATTTAGGTTAAGATCTTGCTTTGTTACTTAGGCTGTTTTTTATGATTAAAATAGCTTTTCATGCTTCAGGTTGACTTGAAATTTTGGTAACAAGAAAGATCTGCAAAAGGGCCATCAAACAAACCTTGATCTCACCTCTCCCTCCTTGGGACCATGAGCTGAGACCAAGGCCTACTTGCCACCACAAAAACATTGTTTTTGCCTTTCCATACAATTGCTAGTGTTAGATTTTTAGTTGGGAAAATTGATACCAGTTGTACTTGCATGTTTAGATATGTTCTTACTTATAGTTATATTGCATGATTTCCTATATATAAACTTCTCTTCATCATGTTTCTAGTTTTTTAGGTCAGATTAGGTCAAAATAGATAGATCTTTGGTTTTTCTAGGCTTTCTTTGATCAGTTTTGGAAAATAGTGTGCAGAACACTTGTAATACATACCTACCTATCCTGCCTCCGTCATACCACCTGTTCCAACCCCTAATCCAAGATTCCTTCCCTTCATTTGCCACACTTTCCCAAATTGCCCTAATTTCTACATTCTTGTGCAACATTGCTCTCTCCATCCTTGAACAAATCCAACCGCCTTTATCACCCCTTAGCTTCATTTACTAGGTCCTAGAAGCTTTCACATCCTCATCCATCCTCCATTTCCACTTTCCCACCATTTTGCCACCATCAACCCTCTAAAAAGCTTCTTTCGGCTCTTCCTATAGAACATCATGTAGAACCCCTATAGACTTCCTATAGAATTTCACGTGAGCAGTTTTCTGAGATCTGACCACTGTGAAACTCTTTAAAAGGGTGCTAGGGACCCCTTAGGCCCTCTTCTCACCTTCCCAACCTCCTGCAAGCACCCACTCCATTTCCTTTTACCAATCAACCTCTGCACAGTAAAAAATAGTTAAGGCACATGCATAATAATTCTGCAAGATTATTCAAAAGTAAAAAAATATGCTTTTCCTAGATTTTACTTTAGAAGTAGGTTAGTCACATGCATTTCACCTTTTCGAGAGTCAATGGCATCCATTTTTGCAGCTTTCATATCTTTTCTTGCACTAGTAGGGTTAGTCTGTAAAACTAGGGTTTGCTATGGTTTGCATTTCCTCTCAGCTTCCAACTTCATTCTGCAAGTATAGCCTCTTTTGAGTTACCTATCATCCATCATAGTTAGAAGATTTTTCTAAGAGGTCATAGAAGTTGGCTTAAGCTCCTTGCAGACTTGTGCCAGCTAATCAAGTGATAGCCTATGGCAAGAGCTAGTACTTGTGCATATAGCGTGGTCGCTTCCAAGTTTGTTATGAACAACTGGGTTGATAAAAGTAAAGAAGGGAGTCCCAGGAGTTGCGTCATCATTGTTGCAATACTGGATCCCACGATCTTTTTGGTGCCATTTCCGGGGAAGCATCAGAGTATTTGTGATTGCTGCTTTTCTTCTATCTTCTACTACAACCTTCTGCTAAATAGTTCATTTCCGAAAAAGTAGATTAAACATTTCCTGCTTTCCTAGACTAGCATTTTAATTCTGCAAGCATAGATTAGCATTTCAATTCTGCAATTTCAATTCTACAAGTGTAGATTAGCATTTCAATTCCACAATTTCAATTTTGCAAGTGTAGATTAGCATTTCAATTTTGCAAGCATAGCTTAACATTTCATTTCTGCAATTTCATTTCAACAACATAGGTTAGCATTTTCCTGCTTTCATTTCAATTCTGTGATTTTCATTCCAGCAAGGCTTACTTTAGCTAGTTGCAATTTATTGTTCAAACACTTTCAGTTTTGTAGGTACAAGCAGAGAAAAACACAAAAATCAACCAAAAATATTTCATTTCATGCCTCATAGGAACAGAGACAATTCAGGAAAATTCTTACCCAACACCCCCACCACATCATTGAGTCACCCTTCTCTCTTCTTCGGTGGCATTGATACAGAAGAACCTATAGGTGAACCTCCAGAGATATATGAAGATCATATAACAGAATAAGAGCAAGAAAGCATTCCTCCTGAGACCATGGTTGAAAACCAAAATGACATAGGAGATGAGGAAAGAATAGACGGTGCCTTTCCCATCCAAGAGACCAATGGGGACACAAAAATGAAAAACATAAGTCCCTCAGCCTTACCTCACTTCCACGGATTGACCACTGAAGACCCTGATACCTTCTTGTTTGAGTTTTTTTCCTTTGTCAAACCTATGACTATGCAGAAGACGAGAAAAAGTTGAAACTCTTTCCCTGTACCCTCAAGGATGCAACACTACGCTAGTTCATGGGGTTACCTAGAAACAATATCATAACTTGGTCTCATATGCAGCAAGCCTTTAACAAAAAATGATGGGATTACTGTAGGTCAAAGGAAACGAAGGGAGAAATCTTTCGGATGACCATGGGAAGTGATGAATCTTTAGAAGACTATGAAGAAAGGTTCCAACTTAGTTATAAAAGGGCTACGTGCACACTTGACCCCGAATCTCTGAAGTTGGTTCTACTCCAAGGAATCCCTGAAGACCTTCTAGGTACCCTCCATTTTTTGGCTGGGGGAGACATCTAACAACTACCTTATGATGACATAAAGACTGTGTTTAGAAACCATTCTAGGGTAGCTCGAAAAAGAGGTAGGGGGAATCAAATTTCAGCTAGTGCCACCTTCTCCAAACATGAGTTTATAAATCAGATGGAAGACCTTTAAAGTGAGATGAGACAAACCATTTCCATGCAATTGGATACTTTCTGAATCCAACAGAAGAAAGAGGAAGTTGGAGGGGCTTTGGCCACCTTTTGTCCTAGATGTACAAGGAAGCATCCTAGGAAGGAGTGTTCATTGCACTCCATAGAGGTATGTATTGTTTGTGAGGAAGACCACCCTACAAACCAGTGCCCAACCTTACCCGGACTTAAAGCTATGTTCGAAGGGGCTGAAGGAGACACTGAACCACCCTACTTCCTAAACCAAAGGAGGCCACATGGATCCAGACCTTATCAGCGAGGGATGCAAGTGACATCCCAGACTTATTACAACCCCAACCAATCCAGTCACATATCTTCTTGGGGTCCCGCTACTCATCTGTCTTGGTTCACACCCCCTCCTTGGTCATATCCATCTCAATACCATACTCAACCTACTGCTCATTCGTTTCATTCTCATGTTCAACCACAACCTCAGTGGAATGCACCTCAACAGGGGTGGAGGCCCCAGTACAGCTCTCCTCCCTCCATTTTTCCTCCACAACCTAGTCAACCACAACCATTACCTCATGTTCCTCCAAGGCAACCCCAGATTCCTGCTCAACCAAACCCAAACCCCAATAACAGACAGACCCAACATGTATATATTGGAGAGACAACATGCCCTACCTATGTTGTGGAGATTCAAGAGATCAACCTACGATCTGGGAAGGTCCTCCCAAATAGCCAACCTCCTCCTAAGGAGGATGAGGAAGAGAAACAAGAAAGTGAACCCA
The DNA here is from genome assembly GCA_000404065.3 of Pinus taeda. Classification (NCBI taxonomy): domain Eukaryota; kingdom Viridiplantae; phylum Streptophyta; class Pinopsida; order Pinales; family Pinaceae; genus Pinus; species Pinus taeda. The sequence goes on along the minus strand of APFE030388727.1, from coordinate 155,159 downwards.
AAGCCATTCCACCCTTTCCTGAGAGACTAACTGGAACCACGCAACCAAACCCAGAAGAGACTGAACTTTTGTGAGAACTTGAACAGTTGTGTGTAAAAATACCACTTTTCCAATCCATAAAAGATGTACCCATCTACAACAAATTGATCAAATAGAAGTGTTTCAGGCAACCAGGCAGGCGCAAGAGAGATGCCCCAACTATCAATGTCATAGGACAACTGTCTGACCTAATGTTGGGATAAGTAATTTGCCCAAAATATCTAGACCCTGGGAGTCCTATAGTTGATGTCCACATCAATGGCACCATAATCCCCCACACCATGATTGATCTAGGGGCTACCATTAATGTGATGACCAGGGACACTGTTGAACAGGTAAATCCCCTCTGCGGACAGAGGCAATCCCACTAGCCCAGATGGCGTCTAACAACAATCACACAACGCTAACACGCTGGTTCCTAGTTGCAAATCAAAGATCGATGATGAAGGCCTACATGGATTCCAATGCTAATACTTGTAGAAGAATCGTCGCTCCCGTTCCTTTGCTCCGGCTGGTCACAATCCCCACGATCCTCGTGAATGGACACCTGCACATGCAAAGAACGACACAAATACAAGCATAAAATCCAATAGATGCAACTATATATCAATCAGAAAAGATATAATTCAATCATCATTATGAAGACAATAGGAGTGGAACCATAATGAAAGTCGTCTATTAATGAATAAAAGCAGAGAAAGATACAACCAAGGTTCTGATGTTGAACCTATTCTCTGGTTGGGTGAGCAGCTATGTATGCCTTGCACAAGACCTTCTCTCTCTCAGGATTCCGGCAGCATAACCTCCCTATGCTTCACAATTCTTACTATCACTCTAGCATTACTCCAACACTCACAAAAAACTAGCTTGTCAAATGCATGAGGACAGGCTTTTATAGATGGAGAAGGGAGGAAGATACAATGTACCAGGACGCCCATTGTGGATTGGCATTATACCTGAAAAGCTACTGAGGATAGTTGTCATGGATAAACAATGACTCTCAACCTCTATCTTGTGGATTTTTCCCTCAAGGAACTTCATGATAAGAGAGGAAAAAACATATGGGTGCGCGCTCGCCAAAAATCATTACTAAACTTAGTTGGCGCGGGTGTTTCTCTAGGACAGAGTGCCAATGGGTGTGCCCCCTTTTGAGGATCTGAGTCATTGGCGTGGGTAAGACACTGTGTACCTGCGTCAATGGAAAAAGGGCATTTTCAGGGATAATTTGCAAAAGGTGTCTTCAGGGAACATGAAGTACATACTTAGGGGAACATAATGCAAATGTTTTTTGGTTATGTCACTGCTCACAGGTCCCGGAATGTGTCCTCCAATATACGAAAACAGGGGTAACAGGGACGGTGACCAACGGTGACAAATTACTGTGTAACAGATGCCCCCTAAAGCATGAGGCTCGAGAGAGAGAGAGGGGTGAAATGCTTTACAAGAACATATATAGCTGCCGCTGAGAATCTGCATTGAGAGATATAATTGATAGTTCAAATACATGATGTATGTGGTATGGTCGCAACCATCCATAAGAGAGTACATGATAATCTAGATCTGTAGTATGGACGCAACCATCTGGTTAGGATCAATGAATTGACTCAGGTATGGTCGCAACCATCCAATGAATGAGTCATGTATCATGCTTGGATTACAACAGACACAATCCAGGGTCTTGCGCTCCACCTCGACCCGAACAGAAGTACAAGTTCAAGCATGTGAACATGTGAGCGGAAGTCGAACATGCATGAACATTGTCTGATTACCAGCCAATGATGAACGCTGCTAACAGACGTGAGAGGTACCACCAATAATGACAATGGCCCTCAAGGTACTATAGGTACAATCTATGGCATGCGAATAAATGAGCCGGTGTCAAACACCCGTAGAGTCATCCGATCGGAGGCCAATGATGGAAACCTCGTGTCGAACACAAAGAACCTGCCATTGAGGCATGCAGGCTCCAAGGTACCGGAAGGGAGTCTCTAGGTCACTTTCCTGGATAATGAGCTGAAGTCGACAGGAAGTGATCTTCATCGAAGGTGGGCCATGATGTTTCCCACATCATCGACACGAGACGGGAAGAGACAATGTTGCGAATTAAGATTATATGAACTATCAAATGGAGGTTGTTTCTTTCAGAGGTCAACTTCTCTTGAACATATCGGTGGCACGGCAGTAGATTTGGCAGCATTTGACATCGATGGATCAGAGGTCATGATGACGAGGCAATGAGCAGATGAGAGGTCAAATAGGATTACACAAACCCATGGAGGCAAGTGAAAAATGAGATGAGATATCCCCACCCTGACACGAAAGCAGAGAAGTGCCATGTTCAAGAGCGACATACTGCCAACACGACAATAATTATGGTTCCCAAAATTTTCTTTTTTTCCCCCACCATTTCTGGCGAGTACCCCAATTATTTTTAACAAGCTTGATGGGGATAGCATATGCTTGTGGTGTGTCATTTCGACAAGATCCGATGTCATCAGGTTTTAACGAGTCTGACAAAGGAAGAACTCGGCGTCTTTTCATGTTTAGAGAGTTTGAAAAGACGACAGAAAAGGAAACTCCAGAGGTGTCCTTTTTTGTAAAGTTGTGTCTCTTGGGATTGAAAAAGTATAAAATAATGCCCGAAAGAACCGCTGACCATTACGATCGAGGAGTACTTTCATAAATAGTGATTTCGACCTGAAAAAGTAAAAAAGTGATCAAAACCACGTCGTTTTGAAATGACAAAAACCCGGTAATATTTTTATGTTTTAACGGTCGACAAAAGAACTTAAAACGACCGCCCCTTAGTAACGTTTAACGAGCCAAGAGGAATAAATCGACAATCTTTTCCTTTTTAAAAGGTCAGGAAAAGAGCTGAAAGCAGACCGTAAATTAACTTTTTCTCATGTTTTACCGAGCTTGAAAAAGTTGAAAAGAGCTCGTTTGATTGCGTTGAGTTGCACCATGCCCTGTCATCATCCAAAAACAGCGTAAAACCCACTTCAACATGAAAATATCCCAAAAATACTCAAAAATATCATTTCTAACGTATTTTTAGGGCAAAATAATGATATAAATAGTAAAATGGCAAAAAAAATAAATTTACTTTTCACTTTTTACCTTGTGAGTTCACTATTGGAGGGTTTTTGGTGCAAATTTCAACTGCTGATTGCGATCAATCCAGGAGACCATTCGAGCCGCCGTCTGTGACAGGTAAGAGGCCTCATCCCTAGCTCTGTTTTCATTCCATTTTTTAAGATTTTTGTCCATAATTCAGCCCACTGCAAGGGGATTTGCAAATTTTTAGGGTTGCGCCATTGGCGCGGGTTTCCTGCGTGGGACCGCGCCAATGATGATTTTTCCCTAAAGGGGTCGCACCATTGGCGCGACTGTTTTAGGAACAGTCGTGCCAACCATGCGATCTCATTTTTCCACACATTTGACCGTTGAATTTGAAATTTTTCCCAGTTTTAGGTTTCATTAATGATCTAATGATTGAAATTTCACCTTTGGTTGCAGGGCTTTGTCAAAATGGTTCTAGAATGGAAAGAACGAGAGCATAATGACGTAGATGCCATGGCATTGGAGGATGATGACTATATGAATGCTCTGAGAGACTGTGGCTTGAAGAAATTCTTCCACACCTCATACCTACGTGCACAACCTGAGCTACTGCGCTTCATAGTGGATGCTTGGGATACAGAAGATCAGGTATTTCGCCTGAAAGACCAGACATTGGAGTTGGATGTTTCCGATGTCTACTTTATCACTGGATTATCGCGGCGAGGTGCACGACCTATCTTGACTGGTAGTCAGCCTTCTAGGGAGAAGATAGGGGAAGTGATGGCACGAGTGTGTCCTGGAGCACGGTTTGGAGCAAACAGCAAGAAGGTAGGTATAAACAGGGTGCCCGACCTGGTACTACGAGTTATTTTATTCACCATTACCTAGACGGCTGGGGTACAGGTGCCCCATGAGGCTAGCAAAAATCATTTATTGCTGGCCACTGAGTGTCTCCAGCCTACACTATTTGATTGGGCCACGGCAGTGACAACCAACATTAAACGACATCTTACCAAGTGTAAGCGTGATGGAAACAAACAGTTTGGATATGGATCGATCGTGGTGACTTTCTTCCTGGAGCGATTGCCGATCTTTCGGGTACAGGGGGGAATAGTGGCAGACCCAGTGTTGCGGAAACCAAGGTTGCATCGATGGGCAAAACTCATGCCCAGAGGAGGAGGGGGCCAGTAGATGTCCTGGAAGCCTGAGTTCTTTATCTGGCTCCGTCACCAAATGATTTTCATTGAGGACTGGCCCTATGCGGGCACGGATTTCACTGGTGATCTCGATCTCCCTCTGCCTGCCGGAGAGGACTGGGATGAGGAGCTAGGTAAGAACTCTTTGTTTTTTAACATTTTTATGTATTTAAGGTTTTTTTTTTCTTAATACATGCCTATCTCTTACAGCATCTATATATGTATACAGATGTTGGTGCAGAGCGACCAGCTGACTTGCCTCATAACGTGCGGAGAGCACAACCTGCAGCAGACCCTCGGGTAGAGGGTGAGGACGATCTAGTACAGAACCTTGAGGCACTTACTCGAGGTATTCCAGATTACGGCAGATTGACGGACGTGCCTAGAGCGTACCAGAGGCACACGGTGGGAGTATCTACTCGTGTCCATCGTCTGTGGAGACGTTTGGTGCGAGCGGTGACATGCTATCATGAGCATCACCATGATTAGACGCCTAGGTTTCCTTTTAGCATATTTTTGAGGAACACGTTGTCAGCAGCTGTATGGGCTTTGGACATGTATTATTTTTTGGATTATGTAACGCGCGGGGTGCGAACATTTTGACTCACACATATTTATATACATATTTTTATGGTTTATTATTGTGTTTTCATGTGCTTATGTTTATTCCTAGATGGATCTTTTCTTCACGTGATTATGCGTTTTATATGCTACACGACTGTTCGACACACATGTAATCTAATGTATCTATTGCATAACAAACGACCCATCGGAATGTATTCACACACACACATATATTTTATTTTTACGAAAGCTTGAAAACACACATGAGAATCACGTATGCAAACTATGCTTTATGGGAAATTTTATTTTTATACAAGCTTAAAAAACACATGGTACATATGCAAACTATGCTTGATGGAAAATGAAATGAGCATGCCCCCCAGCATCGTGTCTCAATCCGAGGTACATGCCCCCCAAGCTTTAGTCCATTGAAAATGGGTTGAAGGTTGACATAATGGTTATGCGCTCGAAATGCATGAGCTCGCATTTCATTATTTTAACGAGGTTGATACATTAGGAAAACTATCCTCGAGACTCCTTGTTTCATTTTTTAGGGAGCTTAACAGAGGGAAATGAACTATGCTCCACGTGAACTTCATCATAATGAATAGGAAGTCGGGGCTTCCAAGAGTGGCGCTCCTGATGGGAGGTCAATGTCTTGGAAGTCGGGACCCAATGCCCCCAGAACACTATGCATGATGGCGACATTGCTAGATATAGGCACTGGAGAAGTAGCCATGTAGTTGACCTGCGGTGGGGCAGATACAACTGGTGGATAAAAACCAGGAGGGGATGACAACTGCATGGGAGGCACCGGGGGACTAAAGAATGATAGTTGATCTATAGTCACAATCCTTCCATCATGTGGAAAGCAAACCACACGGAAAAGTGAAGAGACGAGGGCCCCCATTGCGTAAACATAATAACGACCAAGGAGAATATTGAAATCTAAAGCACCTTGGGTAACCAGCACGTCTACATAGATGGTTTTGCTTCCCAAAGTAATAGGGAATTTTGGAAGGATCCCCAATGGTTGACTGGTTCCTCCGTCAAACGCCATCAGATTCTGCGCAACGGGCACAAGCTGTGGGGAGCCCAAAGCTTGCCAAGTAGTCGAAGGCATAAGACTGACAGATGCACCCTCATCTAAGACAGTGCCAGGTACTGCCGTATCATAGGCATGTATGATAATCTGGAAAGGCACATGGGATGGAAGGCGGAAAGCAGTCAGGTGACGCCAGTCGAAGGAAACGACTGAACTACTTGGTGGGGGGATCATATGATTGCCCCCCTGCTCTAAAGGAACCGAAGAAGGACCCTCTGAGTCAGCTAGGATAAGAGGGTCGTTTTCGGACTCAGGAGAATCTGATGAGATGAGAAGAACATGATCATGACGCTCTTCAATAACAGGGTGGTCGAGGGGTAGTGAACCCGAGTCGACACTCTCTTCGACCAATGGTTGGTCTGGAACAGGCTGGGCAGAGCCAGGTTCAGGAAGAGGAGGCTGGAAAAAAGAGAAGTTTAAACCAATCTCGTTGTCAGTAGGGGGATGATCTGCAGCTACAGAAAGACATTGATATCCAATGGGGAGTTGGGGTGAGGGAACCGCAAGACTTTCCAAAACAGCGGAGGCTTTATCCATGAGTGGACAAAGGTGAAGGGGATGGTTACCTTCACAAAGTCTGCAGGGGATTCGAATCTTCCATTTTCCTTTGCGATTCCCAACTAATGAGGGAGCATCGCCGTGAGCCTCAGTGGACGATGAAGGGCGGGCCAGATCACGAAACCATATTTCTAAGATCCTGGGAATGCCAGGACAATCACGAAGAAGATGGTCCTCCTTGCATAATCGACAAGGAAATTTAACCTTCCATGGACGAGCGGAAAGGGGCCCGACTTCTGGTGTACTTGAGGGAGCAATAGTTGTGCTTGTAGCCTCTTCCTTAGGCGATTTCTTCTTCTTCTTGTTGTTCTTATTCTTCTTAGCCACCTGGTTACTCGAAACGAGACTTTCACCAGGCGACGTACGAGAAGAAGACATAGAAGTAGGCGTCGAAGGGGAGAGGTCCACCTTAGGTTCAACAGGATGTTGTTCAGGTGGAGGGACTGATGGAGTATCAGCCGACATGGTAGGGACCAAAGGGGTTGAAAACAACCAAACAGGGAACCTGACAGTTAACCCCGGAAGGGATAACGTCGCCATATAAAGAGCACCAACATTCCCGAGAGGAGGGAAATGACTAGGATTCCCGTCAGGAGGGGAACATGGGTTGGTGAACCCTGGAAAAGTTGCCATAGAAAAAGAAACCAACTCGAGCTAACGCACACAAGATCTAACCAGGTAATGTGATCATGGCTGAATAAATTTTAAGACATTGAACTTGACCTTTTCATTTTTTAAGAGTCGAGAAAAGGACGAAAATATGACTCTAGTCTCCTTCGAATATTTAATGAGCACGAAGTGACAAGACACTCACTTACACCTTTTCTTTTAGGGAGTCTGAAAAGGATCAAAAGTGACTACTCCGGAGAACTAGGTAAGAGGTATACCAAACAATCCGTAAAACTGCTTATACACCTTGGCAATCAGATGAAAACCAAGGACTTCCCGTACTGCAGTCAATCTTCCCAAATGCTGTGTTTAGTGCATTACGGCTTGTAAGGCGGCAGACTCGGCTTGCTATGGATAAAAGGTTGCAAGCCTATAGGGGTCTCCCAATATATACACGACGGTACGTGGGAGCACAATCCGTACTGGCACTTATCGTTTCACCGTGGAGGAATCACCCAACCACTCAACGGTAAGCTACCAGGTTTAAAGACGTCGGAACACGTCTCTAACCTAGACCTCTAGAATATGTGCGTTGTGTTCCAATGCGTTGTTAGGTTCATTTAGTTTATTTTACAGTTTATCTTCAATTATGTTTCGGTTTCAGGTCCTATCGTATGATCTCTCAAAAATACTTATATGCAAACTACATGCCAAAGAACATCATTTCATTCGATGAATTCTAACTATAAGAAGGTTAGGAATTTTCAATCAAACAAAACGAAATCAAGCAATCAAACAACCTAATGCAACTAATGGCAAGGAAATGAAACTTTTCTTTTTGAAAACATAAATCAACGAAATGTTCTTTTCCTTTTAACTATTAAATGCAAAGGATACTAGTTTGATTTTCTTTCCAATGGCACAAAATGCTTAAAATGATTTTGAGAGATAGCTACACCAAGCAAAAGGAATAAAATTACTCGATGAAAAGAAAACAAAGTCCCCAAGATACCAAAGCAGATTTCCAAATCAAAGGAAAAACTGAGGCTTATGAGCTATGTGATCTAAGCTCAACAAGACAAAAAGGAATTCAAAGGAGGAAGGCAAATCGCTAGATGTAAATCTATGCACAATTCACTTGAAAAGTGTGCAAATGTAATCTATGCACAAATGAGAATTCTAATTATGCACGTGTGATCTATGCAAAAGAATTCTCAAACACAAGATGATTCTAATGTAATCTAAGAACCAGTCAAGTGCAAATCAAGAGAATTGGGTGAGATTTCCAAAGATCAAAAAATAAAAACACTCAAAGGCGATTAACACTCATACACAATTTAGCCCCCCCCCTGCGAATGAGGGGGAATTTTTTTTGCAAAAGCAAAAGCAGAAAGATGCAAAATTGTGAAGAGACTGAGACAAACCTTCAAGTAATGATCAAAGGAAATCAAATTAAGAATTTCTCAAAAGAGTAAATTCAAACAAGCTAGAAGTGAATCACTTGCAGCATAGAATGCCAAACTTTCACAACCACCAGATAAGTGCGGAAAACAACCAAAAAGCTGACTGGATCATCAAACCATAATTTCCCACAGAAGGCTCGAAATGCAAAGCCACTAGGGCTAAGATATAAAATCGATAGAAATAAGCAAACAATTGAAGGATAAAAATAATAATAACCAGTCACACAAAGGTCCAACACACTTCCAGAAGTTGCAAAATATATAGCAAGATACAAATCCAAGCTCAGAAGGCTGGCAAACAAGCTAACTGAAAAGGTTAACAAGTCTGGCGCGACTAACAGACTGCAACTCGTGCTATAAAAGGATTGGCGCGGGTTGTCAGTTAGCAATAGGCGCCAACTGGTGCGACTGTCAGAGGAAAAACCGCGCTAATAAAGTTTTCCAAGCAAAAAAACAAAACAGGTAGTCCAAAGCTTGGTTTACAGTATCTAGGGAGGCCAGGAAGCAAGAAACAACAAGAAATTCAATCCAGAAAGCTATCCAAGCCAGCAAAGAAGAGAAAAACTAACATGCAAGACAAACTCGAAATTGTTCAGTCCGTAAACCAAACCGGAGATTGACTGAAGTGGCTTTGATCTACTTCACTACTGTAAAGAAATAGTGTTTCGAAGTCTATCTGGCCGTACTTCAGGCTCTATCTAAAGTTTACAAATCAAACAACAAAATCAAACAACAAGCTTCTCCCCAGCGGAGTCGCCAAATTGTTGAACAGGTAAATCCCCTCTGTGGACAGAGGCGATCCCACTAGCCCAGATGGGGTCTAGCAACAATCACACAATGCTAACACGCAGGTTCCTAGTTGCAAATCAAAGATCGATGATGAAGGGCTACCTAGATTCCAACGCTAATACTTGTAGAAGAATCGTTGCTCCTGTTCCTTTGCTCCGGCTGGTCACAATCCCCACGATCCTCGTGAATGGACACCTGAACATGCAAAGAACGACACAAATACAAGCATAAAATCCAATAGATGCAACTATATATCAGTCAGAAAAGATATAACTCAATCATCATTATGAAGACAATAGGAGTGGAACCATAATGAAAGCCGTCTATTAATGAATAAAAGCAGAGAAAGATACAACCAAGGTTCTGACATTGAACCTATTCTCTGGCTGGGCGAGCAGCTATGTATGCCTTGCACAAGACCTTCTCTCTCTCAGGATTCCGGCAGCATAACCTCCCTTGCTTCACAATTCTTACTATCACTCTAGCATTACTCCAGCACTCACAAAAAACTAGCTTGTCAAATGCATGAGGACAGGCTTTTATAGATGGAGAAGGGAGGAAGATACAATGTACCAGGACGCCCATTGTGGATTGGCATTATCCCTAAAAAGCTACTGAGGATAGTTGTCATGGATAAACAATGACTCTCGACCTCTATCTTGTGGATTTTTCCCTCAAGGAACTTCATGATAAGAGAGGAAAAAACATATGGGTGCGCGCTGGCCAAAAATCATTACGAAACTTAGTTGGTGCGGGCGTTTCTCTAAGACAGAGCGCCAATGGGCGCACCCCCTTTTGAGGATCTGAGTCATTGGCGCGGGTAAGACACTGTGTACCTGTGCCAATGGAAAAAGGGCACTTTTCAAGGATAATTTGCAAAAGGTGTCTTCAGGGGAACATAATGCAAATGTTTTTTGGTTATGTCACTGCTCACAGGTCTCGGAATGTGTCCTCCAATATACGAAAACAGGGGTAACATGGACGGTGACCAACGGTGACAAATTACTGTGTAACAGACACTATGCTCAAACTCAACCTTCAGAGTTCCTTAAGAAAGACCTCGATAGTATTGTAGCTAGCAAACTGCTCCACCATGACCCTCGAAGGGATTGTGGAAGATGTCATGGTCTCTGTTGACTCTTGGGAGTACCCTGCGGACAAAGGCAAAACTCGCTAGATACCCCCTCATTTTGGGAAGGCCTTGGTTAGCTACTGTAGATGCCTACATCAGTTGTCGAGTTGGGAGCATGAACATTAAGAACGGGCCTATGTCCAAGTAGCTAGTCCTATATCCTCCTGCCCAACCTCTGGTAGAACATGACTTACCTCTCTGGTTGGAGGAGGAAGATGAGGATGAAGTCTACTCTGCACCATTGTGCACAGTGGAAGCCACCAGGGGAGGTCCTCAAACCGAGGATGACCTTATTGAGAATTTGATTCAAAATCTACCTCCCAGTGTGCTGCCATTAGAAGAGTTGGTAGAAGACACCTAAGGTAGTGCTTTAGTGGATGTGGGTGGCTAATCCAACCTTTTCCCGAGTTAAGAATGTGGAATTTGGCCCTAAAAGAACCTTGAAGATCAACTCGTCCCTATCCCCCTCTCAAGATAAGGAGTTGTATATCTTATTGAACCGCCATTTGGATGCTTTTGCTTGGAGCTATAAGGAGATGAAAGGAGTCCACCCTTTAGTCTGTACCCATCACATTTACATTAAAGAGGATTGTAAACTGGTTAGGAAGCCTCAGACGAGAATGAATCCAGCCCTTAAGGACAATGTCAAAGAAGAACTACATAAGTTGTTGGATGCAGGATTCATCTACCCCATCTCTGACAATGAGTGGGTTTCTCCTCTGGCACTTGTGCCCAAGAAAAACGAGAAGTGGAGAATATGTGTAGATTATCGAGAACTTAACAAAACTACCAAGAAGGACCATTTCTCTTTGCCTTTCATAGATCAAGTGTTAGATGGACTGGCATGGAAGAAGTTCTTTTCCTTCCTAGATGGGTTTAGCCGGTATAATCAGATACAAATAAGCCTGAAAGACCAATATAAGACCACTTTCACTTGTCCATTGGGTACGTTTGCCTACTGGGTCCTTCCCTTTGGGTTATGTAATGCTCCTGCCACTTTCCAGAGAGCAATATTGAGCATATTTGTTGAGTTGGTTCATGATTCGATGGAAATTTATACAGATGACTTTACTCCTTATGGGTCCAACTTCCAAGAAGCATTGACTAACCTGGAAAAAGTTTTAACCAAGTTCATTGAAATGAACCTATCCCTCAGTCCTAAGAAATGTGAATTCCTGATGACTGAAGTGACCATGATAGGTCATGCAATTTCTCAAAAAGTATTACAGGTGGATCCCAACAATATTGTTATCATCCAAAGGGTTCCACCTCCTCAAAAGGTAAGAGATGTTTGGAGTTTTCTAGGCTTAGCAGGATATTATAGGAGATTCATTAAAGATTTCAGTAAGCTAGCCTCTCTATTGTTTGGTCTTTTGGGGAAAGATGTTGAGTTTATATGGACTGACAATTGTCAAGAGGGTCTAGATGTGTTGAAAGATAAGTTGGTAACTGCTCCAATCTTGAGAGGTCCAAACTAGGCCCTACCTTTCCACATTCACACAGATGCCTCGAACAAAGCCATAGGAGCATCCTTAGGACAAGTTGAAGAGAAGCTATCATATGCCATATATTTTTTGAGTAAAAACCTATCCAACGCAGAGTTAAACTATACTGTAACCGAGAAAGAACTCCTAGCTGTAGTCCATTCCCTAAACAAGTTCAAACACTACATCACTGGTTATCAAACATTCATACACACTGATCATGCTGCAATTAGGTATTTGATGAATAAACCTGATGTAAATGCTCGTATCATTAGATGGTTACTTTTATTGGAGCAATTTGATTTTACTATTGTTGATAAGCCATGAAAGGAAAATGTTGTTGCTGATTTTCTGTCTAGACTAGATTTTCTTACAAGTGAAGAAGGGATGGTGGACGATCAAATGCCAGATGAACACCTATTTTCTATTTTAGTACTCTCTCCATGATTTTTTGATGTAGCAAATTACTTGGTTTCAGCACAGTACCCGCCACACCTATCCTCAAAGGAGAAGAGAAAGATCATGAGAAAAAGTGCCCCATTCACTTGGATTGGGGGAAACCTATTCAAACTTGATCCAAATCAGATTTTGAGGCGTTGTGTGAGGGAGGAGGAAGTTTTTGACATCCTCCTAACCTGTCATGATGGGCCCTGTGGAGGCCACTTTGCAGCAAAAAGAACCGCTTTCAAAATTCTACAGGAAGGCTACTATTGTCCCACTCTTCATGAAGATGTCAAGAGATACATCAGCCAATGTGACCGATGTCAACGGATGGGGAAAATGACTCCAAGGGATGAAATTCCCCTCCAACCTCAAGTGACTTTCAAGCCATTTGAGAAGTGGGGCATGGACTTTGTGGGTCCTATCAACCCTCCTTCAAAATAAAAGTCTTACATCATGTTGGAAATAATACTGAGAGGGGGGGTGAATCAGTATTATCTAGTCAATATTTTCTTTTTCAAACCCAAAACATATACGCTACTTCAATTAGAGAAAGGCATGTATATGCGCAACTACAGATAAGGAAAACTACGTATACCATGCAGACTTATAATTTAATTTATTCTATAGATGTTGATCACTAATCTGTGCATCAAAACCATATAAATAGTAACCAGGAATAGTAAAACAGAGCAAAAGACAATCACACACAAGAACACAAGATATAAGGTGGAAACCCAATGTGGGTGAAAACCACCTACTGCAATTCATCTCTATCTTATTTTAATTAGAAACTTCTTTTTACAATGATTCTGTATTAGTGCAATCCTTTACCAGTACGCAGGATGCTCCTGCAGAGAGCTAAAACCCTCTCTCGTTCTCTAGCTTCTCCTAGAAGGGAGCTACAACCCCCTTAGCTCTTGTTATAGCTGGGATACTAGTATGCAGGCTACTACCTGCAGAAGGCTAGAGCCTTATCTTTTCTTCCAGGGACCACGTTTCATAAATTTTCAGACTGGATCCATGAACAACAACTAATCATCAACAATCTCCTTTTTACCACTTAAAACTGAATCAAATAGACACTTCTCTAATAGCTGTATCCAGAACACTGTAACAGTATCCACACACCAATTTTGAACCCAGATCACTGTAGCAATAAACAGAAGTAGCTAGAACATAATTCAAGAGATGTACACTATTTCAACAACCAGAAAACTGTGTGCATACGCTTCTGTTTTTATTCACAGAACCTGCGTCTATACGCGCCTTTGCTTCACTGAACCTGCGTACAGATCTATAAAGGATAATTCAATCATTCAAACATTAGTTCACCCAGATTACTATATTTATAGATCAAGCATGCATCAGATATAACAGATCAAAATCATACAAAGATACTATTATTCAAGCCTTAAGATTTTGACCCATCAATAGAACATATCCTTATCCTTGCGCTTAGGTTCCTCCTTCATTAAGATCCAGATCTATACCATAACCCAGTCACTAGTATTCCAGATCTAGTGCTTTTTCAGATATTCAATTATTTATCTTATGCTTTGCCAAATGACCTCCTTCCTCTTTTATAGTCTTAGGCCTTTCACAATACCATGGTCCAAAACCATAACCAATCAATACCATGGACCCAAAACATGGAATCAATACTTCTGACAAGATACCATGGCCCAAAACCATAGGTTCAAATACTAGGGACTAAATACCACAGACCAAAAATAAGTTCTCCCACATGTACATGCTTTTTCTTGTGTGAAAGTGAGTGCATATGCATACGCACCTTTTGAACATCTAAGCCGAGTATATATGTGTTTTCGTCAAGTTGAACCTACGTATATATCTTTTCCTTCATTCTAAGAGCCTGAACTATGATCTGTCACCAGAGTGAGTTGTCATCAAGGACAACGCATGTGCCATAATGCCAACAATCTCCCCCTTTGGACTTGATGGAAACCCCCAAGATCCTATCCTTAAAGTATTTCTCCCCCTTTGACATTAATGGAAAAGGGTTATGCCCCCCTGAGTGCATGCTGAAATCTCTGTTTTGCTGAGCTGACAATTCTCCCCCTATCTATAGGCAAGATCTCCAAAAAGATGTTCTTCAAGAAGAACCATGACTTATACATCATAAATGACCTTCCTATCACCAAAAGACTCTATACACACATCCATTACCCAACCAAGTGAGGATCATCCACCCAACCAGTGGGGATACATCAGAAAGTTACATATGACAACCAAGTTCATTACATCAATCATCCCAGGCATAGTGGGGAAACCAAAATAGGCCATTACATGACCTTGATAATAATAAAAGATATACATGACATAGAGACGAAATATCTAGAGCAAGACTATGAAAGTCACCAATAACTAATATCAATAGCATCTGTCAATCACTGTTCAGATCATCAACCATGTTCTCCTTATGTTCTCCCTCTGCGTTTGTTCCACCTGAAATCAACAACTATGAACTTAAACCAAAAGCTTCTAAGATAATACCAACAATGCATTATTAGAATTTTATCTTCTCCCCTTGAACCTATGCTAGATGGTCTTTGTCAGACTCATATCAGATTCTCTTCAACTAGATTCTGTCCCCACTGATTTCATTCAAACCACCATATACACGACTATATCTACATAAGCCAGCGTATGTACGTGGATCCTCCTCATGCAACTCGCATACAACCACTTTTCTCTGAAACAGACAGATTTCAATAGTAAGATGATGCATCAACTATTCCCAGTTTCTGTCTAAGGTATTCAAATGTCTCCCTGGACAATGGTTTAGTGAGTATATCAGCAACTTGTTCCTTAGAGGGAACATACTCCAACTTGACCTTTTGTTCAAGTACTTGTGCACGGAGAAAATGATATTTGATCAGTATGTGCTTAGTCTTAGAATGCATGACACGATTCTTTGAGATGCTGATAGCACTTGTATTATCACAAAAAATGGAGATAGGTGGAGTACAAGTGATTTGAAGATCTTGAAATGTTTGCATCATCCAAAGAAGCTGTGTGCATCAAGATGCAACAGCTACATATTTTGCTTCAGTTGTAGATAAAGCAATGGAACTTTGTTTTTTGCTGAACCAGGATACCAATCTAGGACCCATGAAGAATGCACCACCACTAGTGCTTTTCCTGTCATCCACGCTTCCTACCCAATCTGGATATGTATATGCATGAAGTGTGAGATATGTATCTCTAATATACCATAAGCCATAGTATTGAGTTCCTTGAAGATACTTGAAAATCCTCTTAACTACCAGAAGATGAGTTTCCTTTGGATTTTCCTAAAACCTTCCAACTATTCCCACTGCATGCATAATGTCTGGTCGGGTACTTGTTAGATAGAGAGACTACCAATCATGGATCTATAGGTTGGTTGATGCACTGCTACCGATTCGTCGTTTGCGCTGAGGCTACAACCTGTCACCATCGGGGTATATACAGGTTTCGAATTCTCCATCCCATATTTCTTCAAGATCTGCTTGAGATAGTTGGTTTGTGATAGAAAGATGCCATCTTTATTTTGTTGGACTTGTAAACCAAGAAAATATGTGAGCTCACCAAGCATAGACATTTCAAACTCTTTCTGCATCACTAAGGCAAAGTTTTGACTCATGTCTTCTTCATTGCTACCAAAGATGATATCATCAACATACACAACAAGTATTAGCAGCTTATCATTGTCAATTCCTATACAAAGATTGTTATCAGTTGATCCTTTTATAAAACCTTGTTGATGGAGGTATTTATCCAAGCGATAATACCAAGCCCTTGGAGCCTGTTTAAGGCCATAGAGAGCCTTTTTGAGTCCGCATACAAGATTTGGATCATTTCTCCATGTTTTGTCACTTGAGGCTTGTTCCTTCTGAGTTGTCTACCGAAACCTACTCCTGCATTTAGAATCTTCATGACCGAAGTTGTTACAAATAGAACATGCTATTTCATTTTCAAGAGTAGAAAAGTTATTGAAGGTTCTTTTCATGATCCCAGTCATACTTCTTTGTTTTTGAGCTTCTCTAGTCATGATTTTCTTATAGGCTACACATTGAGATGCTTTGTGACCAAATTTATGACACGAGAAACATTGGCCATTGAAGAAATTCCTGCGATTATCAAATCTACCAATTGAATGATTGTAGATTCTGTTGACATCCATTCTTGAGGCAAATTGAGAAGGTTTTACCTGTGGCTGGTTGTAGCTTCTGTTCATTCTTAAAGTAGATTGCCCCCGATTTACTTGGTAATATTTGTTCATCCTTGAGGTAAATTGTCCCTGATTTACCTGGTGATCTTCATTTCTCCTTTGCTCACTTCTCCTTGCTGCATCAAGATAACTTGTGGAGGTGGATGGTTTCTGCACTTGAGATGCTTCTTCATTATATCCCAGACCTGTCTTGATTAGTGGAGAGCGTTGCAATTTGATAATCTCATCTAAAGTTTCAAAACCTTTAGCAAATCTAAGATTAATAGCTTTAGTTTTCTCAATCTCTTTTCTAATTCCCACAATTTCACATTCTAACTTTTCATGATGTTTTTCCCTTCCACACAGTTGGAATTGCAGAGTATCAATAATCATATTTTTCTCTTCTAAAGAAATTTTGAGTTTAGAAGTCTCTTCATAAAGACCTTCTTCATCTATATCATCCATGAAATCATCATCTTCAAAAGCCACTAAAAGTCTATAATTGTTACCTTGTACATCTTCATCACTATTTGAAAGTCCATCACTATCTTCATGAGTGTAATAGATTTTCTTATTTATATTCTATTTCTTGTTCCATCTAATAGGTTTCTTAACTTTGTCAGGCTTATCTTTATGAGGACACTTGGCAGCATAGTGACCGACTCTTCCACAAGCAAAACATTTGAAAGGTAACTTACCTCTAAATCTTCCAGCACCCCGTTGAAGGTTCTTGACAAAATTTGATTCTTCTCTTCTTCTGACATATGTCCTGACTCATAGTAATCCCCTTTGCCTGAAGCCTTGAATGCAGCTTCTCTCCTATCTGATGGTCCTCCTTTCCTCATTTAGTAAGCAGTTAGAATTCCATGCAGCTGTGACATGGTAAGTTTCTGTAGATTCTGTTTTTCTTCTATTGCAGAAACCTTTGATTCAAACTTAGAGGAAACAGATCTTAGAACCTTTTCAACCACAACAACCTCTTTTATTTCTTCACCTAAGTTTTTCATGGAAGTAACAATCTCATCTATATGTAGGAAATAGTTAGCCACACTTTCATCATTGTACATTCTGAGATTTTCATACTGAATTCTGAGGGTTTGAAGTTTTGCTCGTTTTACCTGTTCATCCCCTTCATAGCTCAAAACGATCTTGTTCCATATTTCTTTTGTGGTTTTATACTGCATAACCTTGACGAATTCTGATTGAGATAGACATCCTAATAGACAACCTTTGCATTTGTTTCATATTGCTTCTTACCAGTCAGATCTGTAGGGCTTGCTGATGGAAAAGTGTACCCTATATCTATGATATCCCAGACTTTTCTACCAGGAGATTGAAGATAGGCTGTGATTCTTACCTTCTAATAGACGAAGTTGGTCCCATCAAAAAATTGGTGGCTTGATCGATGCTTCTCTTTCGTAGTTGCTCATGATGATAGATCTTCCTTCAAGCGATCAAGCTTCTTCTGAAGAACCTGCTCTGATACCAATTGCTGGAAATAATACTGAGAGGGAGGGGGGGGGTGAATCAGTATTATCTAGTCAATATTTTCTTTTTCAAACCCAAAACATATACGCTACTTCAGTTAGAGAAAACTGCGTATATACGCAACTACAGATAAGGAAACTCGCGTATACCATGCAGACTTATAATTTAATTTATTCTAAAAATGTTGATCATTAATCTGTGCATCAAAACCATATAAATAGTAACCAGGAACAATAAAAAAGAGCAGAAGAAAATCACACACAAGAACACAATATATAAGGTGGAAACCCAATGTGGGTGAAAACCACCTGCTGCAATTCATCTCTATCTCATTTTAATTAGAAACTTCTTTTTACAATGATTCTGTACTAGTGCAATCCTTTACCAGTACACAAGCTGCTACCTGCAGAGAGCTACAACCCTCTCTCATTCTCCATATTCTCCTGGAAGGGAGCTACAACCCCCTTAGCTCTTGTACTAGCTAGGATACTAGTACGCAGGCTACTACCTGCAGAAGGCTACAATCTTCTCTTTTCTTCTAGGGACCACGTTTCATAAATTTTCAGACTTAATCGATGAACAACAATTAATCATCAACAATCTCCTTTTTACCACTTAAAACTGAATCAAATAGACACTTCTCTGACAACTGTATCCAAAACACTGTAACAGTATCCACACACCAATTCTGAACCTAGATCACTATAGTAATAAACAGAAGGAGCTAGAACATAATTCAAGAGATGTATGCTATTTCAACAACCAAAAACCTGCGTGCATACGCTTCTGTTTTTGGACCAACCTGCGTATAAACTATTTTTATTCACAGAACGTATGTGTATACGTGCCTTCGCTTCAATGAATCTGCGTACAGATTTATAAAGGATAATTCACTCATTCAAACATTAGTTCACCCAAATTACCAGATTTATAGATTAAGCATGCATCACATATAACAGATAAAAAATCATACAAATATACTATTATTCAAGCCTTAAGATTTTTACCCATCAAAAGAACATATTATTCTCCTTGCGCTCAGGTTCCTCCTTCATTCAGATCTAGATCTGTACCATAACCCAATCACCAGTATTCTAGATCTAACACTTTTTCAGATATTCAATCATTCAGCTTATGCTTTGCCAAATGACCTCCTTCCTCTTTTATAGTCTTAGGCCTTTCACAATACCATGGTCCAAAACCATAACCAACCAATACCATGGACCCAATACTTGGGATCAATACTTCTGATGAGACACCATGGCCCAAAACCATAGGTTCAAATACTAGGGACTAAATACCACAGACCAAAAATAAGTTCTCCCACATGTATGCGCTTTTTCTTGCGTGAAAATGCGTGTATACTTATATGCACCTTTTGAACGTCTAACCCGCGTATATACACGGCTTCATCAAGTTGAACCTGCATATATATCTTTTCCTTCATTCTAAGAGCCTGAACTATGATCTGTCACCAAAGTGAGTTGCCATCAAGGACAACACCTGTGCCATAATGCCAACAATATCCCCCTTTGGACTTGATGGCAACCCCAAAGATCCTATCCTTAAAGTCATTCTCCCACTTTGACATCAAGGGAAAAGGGTTATGCTCCCCCTGAGTGCATGCTGAAATCTCTGTTCTGCTGAGCTGACAATGCTCCCCCTTTCTGTAGGCAAGATCTGCAAAAAGATGTTCTTCAAGAAGAACCATGACTTATACATCATAAATGACCTTCCTATCACTAAAAGACTCTATACATACATCCATTATCCAACCAAGTGGGGATCATCCACCCAACCAGTGGGGATACATCAGAAAGTTACATATGAAAACCAAGTTCATTACATCAATCATCCCAGGCATAGTAGGGAAACCAAAATAGGCCACTTTGCAGCAAAAAGAACCACTTTCAAAATTATATAGGCAGGCTACTATTGTCCCACTCTTCATGAAGATGTCAGGAGATACATCAGCCAATGTGACCAATGTCAAAGGATGGGGAAACCAACTCCAAGGGATGAAATTCCCCTCCATCCTCAAGTGACTTTCAAGCCATTTGAGAAGTGGGGCATGGACTTTGTGGGTCCTATCAACCCTCCTTCAAAACAAAAGTCTTACATCATTGTGTGCACGTACTACTTGACAAAGTGGGCAGAAAAAAGGCAATCAAGGCAACAACAGAAGAAAAGGTGGCTGAGTTATTGAGGGAAAATATCTTCTACAAGTTTGGTTACCCAAGAGAATTAGTCACAGATCAAGGAAGTCAGTTTACCTCTAACCTGATTGAAGACATGCTCGCTCATCACAAGATTAAGCACAGAACTTCCACCCCTTATCATCCGCAAGAAAATGGACAGGTTGAAGTCACTAATAGAGCTTTGGAAGAGATTTTGACTAAAGTGGTGAGTAGCAACAGAAAATATTGGGCAGATTGCTTGGTTGAGGCCACTTGGGCCTACAACACTACTTGGAAAACTACAATAGGTTTCACACCTTGTGAGCTGGTCTACGGGAAGAAGGCTTTGTTGTCCATAGAATTTGAATATAACACATTGAGGTTGGTAGCTTAGCTGGACCTAGATCTCAGCCATGCACAACAACAAAGATTACTTCAGCTGAATGGACTAGATGAATATAGAATGTAGGCCCTTCTCCACTCATAGGTGTTCCAACTTCAAAGAAATATGTGGCATGATCGGCACCTTCAAGAAAAGTAATTTTAGCCAGGAGATTGGGTGTTGTTATATGATTCAAGATACAAGGATTTCAAAGGGAAGCCGAGGACAAGATGGCTGGGACCATATACAGTGGAGAAATGCAATGAAAATGGTTCATTCCTTATCAGGACCATTAATGAGGAATCCATCCCCATGTTGATCAATGGGCATCGATTGAATCTACAGGAAGCCCCTTTCTAAGCAAGAGTTTATTGAAACTCTGGATAAATCAGTGTTGGTAGTGGAGCAGGCTCTTGTCTCCACTCCACCCACACCTTGAACACAAAAAAAAAGAAGAAAAAGAATAAAAGATCCTTGGGTGAACCTCTTGGAGGCACCCAGGGCAGACAGTGAGGGTGAAAACCTCTTGGAGGCACCCCAGTTATCTCAGACTAAAAAAAAAGAAGGGAAAAAGAAAAAGAAGAAATAAACCTAATTTCTGTCGAATAATTGCAGGTTGCAAGAAGGACATTACAGGTTAGAAGGATTGCACAAGACAAAGAAAGAGGTCAACACTAGGCTGGAAGCATCCCTCACAATCCATTCTTCCATGACCACTACCCTTTCCTAATATTTGGTCTCATTCGGGCTAAGATTTCACCTTCTACTGGAAGTTTTGTGTCTTCAACAGGAAGTTCTGTGTCTTCTACAAGAAGATCCTATAGAACCTACAGACAAGCCAAAATCGATCTCATAAGAGGACCCTAAGGTTGGGAATATGTCTATGAGGCCTATAAACCTCCCTATTTCCATCCATCGCCATATATCACCTTTTTCCATCTCTATACACCTCCATTGCACTCATTCTTTATATGTCTGCACAGTCACACACATAAATCCTGTTTTCTTCATACTTCCAGCAAAAACTTAATCAAAAAAAAAAGCAGTAGTTCTCCCCTCACCATACTTGTTACCCTCCATCTAGACTCCTCATTAGTTAAGACCCTCGTTAGTAGTACAACCCTGCTCATTCTAGCTTGCATTCCAGGAGGAGAAACAGCTACAAGACATGCTACAAGAATCTTGTACTAGCCAATCCCTCTGAAAGACATACTCCAGAGACAAGGACAACAAAGTATTTTAGAAGAAGCATGCATGGAGATCTTCTTGAACATAAGAATTTCAGCAGCAATCGAGGATGAGCATGCAATGTGCATGTAGCAAAAGCAAATGAAGGAATGGGTTTCAAGCCCAAAATCTACATAACATGGCCGCGACCACTCACGTAAGTTCCTAAACTCGTTCTTCAATTGCATAAATCATATTTTAAAGCTGCATGACTATGGGAATGATTCCGATTGAGTGGAATTGATAGCCGGTTAACTAGCCACCCTCGGCTAGTTACATATCCTCGTGGAATCCAAACAAGCTCCATTACATTCAAAATTGCCGATTAGATCTGTAGCCAGCTTGTGTGGAGTGTCCATTCAGGGAGAAATCGTCGGGACTGGTAGTGGTGGTGGCAGGTAATAGTAGAGAGGAGGTGATGGCAGTCAGAAACATGCAGAAACATTATGGTTGTGATGTCGGTTCAATGGTCTAGTCCGACCACCTCATCCCCTCACCCCGAATCACGCCGCAGTTAAAAGATGCTCAATCGAAACATGTACCACCCTCTGTTCATTCTACACTCACGACGTTCTCAACTGGAGTACACATCCACCACTGCCAAAACAATTAACCAGGCATCCTCCACCATTTTTTCTGCCTTTTTTCAAAAATCTCCCACCTATCAGGCTCTACCAGAAGCACAGTTATATTCTACTGGAGCTGGGAGACTTCTATAGGAAGGGTTCTACATGAAAGGCAGAACAACTCTGTAGAGAAGGAAAACCTGGAATTTTCATTGAATTTGAAGCTCCAAATGAGGTAGGCTCGAAAAAAACTTCTCCGTGCATGACTTGTTTGTACAAGTTCGTGAATTGAACGACATCAGTTTGGAAAACAAGAGTAAAAGTATGCCTGTGCATTGAGAAAAAACGTGAATGTTTTCCTACATATTTCACTAAGTTTAACCAGTTCTTCCTCTACATCAGAAATCTCCTCCATGTTTTCTTTTAAAATTCTTCTATAAGGAAGATATATGTAGCAGTAGGCGCCAGTCTGTGTGTGTGAAAAAACTGAATTTGCATATCTATCTATGTGCTAAGAAGAAGACTTGTGTCCTTATGCTCTGGTCTGTAAAAACAAAATTCTTCTTTTCATAAATAGACAGTCGAATTTTGGGTGACAACATTCTTGAAACAAGGGAATTATTGCTATCTAATATTGTAAAGGGCACACGAGACATTCCTTCTTGGGTTCAGAAGAAACCAAATTCAGCTATCCCCTATTTTAGATTGACTATTTGGTTGCCTGAGCATTTCCTTTTCTGGTTAAAACATAAAAAGAGCACTAAACACCATGCTAGGAGGATTCATAAGGATAAAACCCTCAGACTCTAGCAAGTTGCACGAGCACCTTGAGGTGGTGGAGCTTTTCACTCGAGCAAATTGGATATCCTTCTTTCACAAAATTCAGGTTTATGATGAGGAGGTAATTGAAGAGTTTTTAATGTCCCTGAGACCACATTCAAAGACACATGCCACAGTTAGTTTTAGGGGTTTGACCCTAGAACTCACCCTTGAGCTTATCGGAGGAGTTATTGGTATACCATTGGGGCTCCCTTGGAGAAAGGAAGAGAGATCATTGGGCCAAGTCGTTAAGAAATCATTTTTTCTGCACGAGGAGCATCCTATAGAAGACAAAAACGGGGTTAGAAGAACCAACTTGCCTCCTCTCTAGAGTGAAGTTAGTTATCAAATTATGAATTACATCACATGTGAAGGGAGGTTTAGCATCATCTATGGATATCATTTTAGGTTGTTGTGTGAATTAAGGCATGGGATTGACTTGCCTCCAGCCAAGAAACTGAGCATCCCATACTTCTTTCTTCAGTCACTAATTGAAGGTAGTACAAATTTAAATGAAGGGATCCCAGATTAGTTGGCCCATCATGGGCTCATCAAACTGTTTTTGGAAGATGCTTTACACACCTATACTGTCCCCATATCCTGGGAAATCTTCAGAAACATGTCTAGGGATGATAAGATTAGAACTTTGGCTAAAAACATCACCCCATCCAGCAGTGAGGAGGGGGAGGGAATTGAAGAAATTGAGAAGAAAGATGATAAGGGATCATGGAAATTCAAGCAGAGGGAAAAATAGAGGAAGAACATATAGAAAAAGAAGAATTTGGCCAGATTGCTAAGTCTAAAACAGAGGAAGAAACAACAACAAAAACAACAAGGAAAAAGAGGATGTAGAGTAGAAAGGAAAAGACCAAGAAAGCCCAAATGAAGCTTGCCACAGCCAAAGAAGGCACCCAGAAATGAGAGGGAAAGACATGCCCTGGGATATCAGCAACACAGACAGGAACAGTGGACACAAAGATTTCCACAGGAAGCAAAGAAAAGGAGCAGTAGGAAGAGAAATCACCTGAGACATTTGCAAGGGAGGCAGCAGCTCTGCTTGTTCCCTTAAGCAAACCTACAAAACAAAAAGGAAAGAGAAAGAGGCAAACCTCCATGTACTTTAAAGCCAGGAGAAACACAAGGATCAAAGTGGGCAAGCCCCAGCAACAATCAAAGGAAGCAATTGTCATTAAGGACACGACCACTAAACCAAAAGAAGAGTCTCCTTCAAAGATATCTATCACCTATGAAAGAGAAAGCCCAAAAACCTCCACCTAGAGAGAGAGATTTAGGATGATGGACTCAAAGGAAGCTCTACCAGACGCTGAAACATCTCTATAGGAAACCCTAGCTAAGTTAAAAGAGACTGAGAAATTGGAGGAGAAGGCAGCCAAACAATCACAGGGAGAGGAAAAGACCAAGGAGATATTGCAACCAAGCCCTCAGCCTAGTTTGTGCTCATATTAAAACCTGTTAGAAAGTGGGAAGATCATCCCATAGAAGTTTGCGGTACCACTCTTCTTTGCATTGGAACAAGAACGGGTTAGGACTTACACTTGGATGAGGATTGTCAAATCCAAGGGTCTAGAAGACATAGGCCACCTGGAAGAATAGCTCAAAGAATCAAGGCAAGAGTTGGCCATGGTGAGGCACATGGAAAGTAGTCAAAGAGCCAAATTATAGGAGGAGAATGAGCTGCTGAAACAGTAGTTGCAACTACAAGGAGGTTATAAGGGAGATATGACATCCATTTTGGGAGAACAATAGCAGCAAGAAGGACCTCCAACAGACAAGGAAACAAATGAGGAACATAAGAGAGAGGAAAAACTGCAAGCTGATGTTGAGATGCTGACAGAGCTGCTACAGGAGAAGGAGTCATATGTAGCAGAAGAAATACAGTTTTTAAAACAACAAGTGCAAGAGAAAGAAGCCCAAATGGCCTGCATGGCCAGTTGGGCAGTAGAAGCCTTACAATGTAGGCAACCTGCTAAGTCATATGCCTTATATCTTAAAGATCAATGGTTGCAATTTAAAATTAACACCTTGGCCCAAAGGGACACCATTCCATTTCAGAATTATCATCAGTTCATGGATTTGTGTGACAGTAGCTTAGTTCAAGATCAGGCCAAGTTATCATGATTCTATTTACACAAATTGGCCATTCCAAACATGAATCTATGGGACCCCAATGCGGCATTGGGAGATGTGCAACTCATGGCCATGGCCTCTTGGTTAAATCGTGAGGAAAAGAGGGAAACATAAATTTGGAAAGTTGTGGACAGAGATCTATGACAGCCACTCATGATCATGGTAGAACTAGAAGATCCCTCAGCTTTAATATATGCCCATCAACACCTGGCCAACAACCCTCAGGTTCTCCCAAACTATATTGAAAGACAAGCCTAGGGAATTGCTCACTTTGAAGACATGGAAAGAGTGCTTGGTGATAACTGCATTCATGCTTGCACAAGGAGATGGAACACACTATCCCATAGTCTGAAAATAAGAGAATACCACTCCCCAACAAGGATGAGGGAGGCCTTGGCAAGAGTATCTCTCTACAAATAGTCAATGCAAAATATGCAGGCCAACTGGATCGGCCTAAAGTTCAGTCCTCCATTGATTTTAGGACTGCTGGAAGGGGTCAAAGAAGAAGAAGAACACAGGCAATGGGAGGAAGTAGAGAGAAAAGTAGGGTTTCATGACTGAGAAGAGGCCATCACCTTAGAATCCTGGGATGTTAGAGAGGCAGTCAAAGCAATCAAAGATGATGAGCTGGATTAGTTGCTTAGAGGATGAGAAACACATTCAGCAGGGGGGTGATGATGAGCCCCAAAAATGGGTAACTTATGGGGCTCATTTTTCCTATTATTCTTGATTAATCCACCATTATTCATAGTTTTATGCATTCTTTTGAATATATTTATGTTAATTGAATGAATGAGAATAGTCACTTGACCACAAAGTCTAATACGTGCTTATTGTAGATTTTTGGACATTTTTTGGACCAAGGTCAAGAATTTATGAGCCAGCTGACAGCCAAATATGAGCGAACAAGGCGAGAATTAGTAGGAAGGGTGTCTCCTACACTAAATGACCCCTTCATTGAGTTCTCCACCATCAGCTCGGAGTTCAATAGCTCACCAAAGATGATCTCTAGGGGCAACCGAGCAGATTTTGTGAAGTGGCTGATTAACTACAGTTTTGAGCAGCCAAGCCCCTCAAGTTAAGGAGGGCTATTGGGATTCCTCGTGGTGCATAGGTAGGAAGGCTTCAAGCCTTGATAGTTTAGCTATTAAATAGTCATTTTTCACACTTTAGTGCTGCTCTGCCTTCCAACTCATTTTCAAGATCTTGCTTTAAACATTCTTGTGACATGATTATTTTTTGAGTAATGGAGATAAATTTCACTTTGCACTAGCTCTGAGACTTCTTAGGAGGTTGTAGCTCTTGGGGTTGGGTCCAACCCAAGTTCTAGTACCTCCTTTGTGTACTATTATGTGCTTTCCTTGCATTCATAGACCAATTTCTACTATTTAAGTTAAGATCTTTCTTTGTTACTTAGGTTGTTTTTCATGATTAAAATAGCTTTTCATGCTTAAGGTTGATTTGAGAGTTTGGTAACAAGAAAGATATACAAAAATTCCATCAATCAATCCTTGATCTCATCTCTCCCTCCTTGGGACCATGAGCTAAGAGCAAGGCCTATTTGCCACCACAAAAACACTGTTTTTGCCTTTCCATGCAATTGTTATTGTTAGCTTTTTAGTTGGGAAAGTTGATACTAATTATACTTGCATGTTTAGATATTTTCTGGCTTAGTTTCCATAGTTATCTTGCATGATTTCCTGTCTATAAACTTATGTTCATCATGTTTTTGGTTTTTTAGGTAAGATTAAGTCAAAATAGATAGGTCTCTTGTTTTTCTAGCCTTTATTTGATCAGTTTTGGAAAATAGTGTGCAGAACACCTGTAATACATCCCTACTTATCATTCCTCCCTCATACCACCTATTCCAACCCCTAATCCAAGATTCCTTCTCTTCATTTTCTACACTTTCCCAATTTGCCCTAATTTCTACATTCTTGTGCAACATTTCTCTCTCCATCCTTGAACAAATCCAACTGCCTTCATCACTCCTTATTTTCATTTACCAAGTCCTAGACCCCTTCACATCCTCATCGATCATCCATTTCCACTTTCCCACCGTTTTTCCACCATAAATCCTCTAAAAATCCTCTTTTGGCTCTTCCTGTAGAACATCCTGTAGAACCCCTGCAGACTTCCTGTAGAAGTTCACGTGAGCCGTTTTCTGAGATCTGATCACTATCAAAGTCTTTGGTAGGGTGCTAGGGACTGCTTAGGCCCTCTTGTCACCTTGCCAACCTCTTTCAAGTGCCCACTCCATTTCATTTTACCAATCAACCTCTACACAATAAAAAATAGTTAAGGCACATGCATAATAATTCTGCAAGATTATTCAAAAGTACAAAAAGATGATTTTTCCAGATTTTACTTCAGAAGTAGATTAGTCACATGCATTTCACCTTTCCAAGATTCAATGGAATCCATTTCTATAGCTTTCATCTCTTTTCTTGCGCTAGTAGGGTTAGTCGGTAAAACTAGCATTTTCTAGGGTTTGCATTTCCTCCCAGCTTCCAGCGTCTTTCTGCAAGTAGACTAGCCTCTTTTGAGTTAGCTTTCATCCATCATAGTTAAAAGCTTCTTATATTAGCTCACAGAAGTTGGCTTAAGCTCCTAGCAGACTTGTACCAGCTGATCAAGTGACAGCCTGCAGCAAGAGCTAGTACTTGTGCATATAGCACCATTGCTTCCAAGTTTGTTACGAACAACCAGGTTGATAAAAGTAAAGAAGGGAGTCCCAGGAGTTGTAGCATCATTTCTACAATACTGGAGCCCACCATAGTTGGGAGGTGAAGGTTGTGTAAGTACTTTTACAGATAAAACTTGGAAGGTCACTAAAAGAGCTCTGGTAATAGAAAAAGGAAAAAAGGTTGGTACATTGTATTTATGCAATGGTATTTCTAATTTTCTTAATGCCTTAACCTCTACAGGAACAAATACGTCATTGTGGCATCATAGGATTGGGAACATGAGTAAAAAGGGGATGAAGATTCTTCACTCAAGAAATTTGTTGCCAAGTTTGAAGCATGTTGCTTTAAAATTATGTGAGAATTGTGTTTGTGGAAAACATAAGAGAGTCAGATTCCTCAGATTTTGGAAATAAAAGCAGAGAAAAAAATTAGAGCTTTTGCATACAGATGTATGGGGACCTACTCAGGTATCATATTTTGGTTGCTCCCATTATTATGTTTCTTTTATTGATGATACAACTAGAAAGACCTAGATTTATTATATTCGAAACAAATTCGATGTATTTGATACTTTCAAGAAATGGAAAGCTTCAATTGAAAATGAGACAGGAAAATGGTTGAAGTGTCTCAGATCAAAAAATGGAGATGAATATTGTAGCAAAGAGTTTGATAGGTATTGTTCTGAGAATGAAATTCATAGGGAGAAGATAGTTCCAAGAAAACCACAAGAAAATGGTGTGTTAGAAAGGATGAACAAGACAATCATGGAGCATACAAGGTGCATGAGATAGCATGCAAGATTTCTTTTACAATTTTTGGCAGATGTTGTAGATATTGTTGTTTATCTAATAAACATAGGTCCTTCAAGTTCCTTGGATGGTGGTATTCCATAGGAGGCATGGACAGGTAAAAGGGTAAACTACTCTTTTTAAAAACTTTTGGTTGTGAAGCCTTTGTCCACATTAATAAAGAAAATAGAACAAAGCTGAGGAAAAATCAAAGAAATGTACCTTTGTTGGATATGGTGTTAATGATTTTGGTTATCGCTTTTATGATTATGAAAAACACAAAATCATTAGGAGCATAGATGTCATATTCAATGAAAAGGTTTTGTATAAGGATAGCTATAAGAAAAGAAATAGGAAAAAGAAAACAGAGAATACACAATGCTTGATGAGATCACAGAAAAAGTGAAGGTACTTGAAAATCAAAATGATCAATAGCAAGAACAACAACAACAACCACAACAGCAACATGCACCTCAAACACCTGAAAGTGATGTTAGAAGATCTACCAAGATAAGTAGACCCCTTGAACGATATTCTCCTTCATTATATTATGTATTGTTGAGTGATTCTGGTGAACCAGAATGCTATGAAGAAGTAGTGCAAGTAGAAACCAAGAAGAAGTGGGAGCAAGCCATGAAAGAAGAGATGGACTCCTTAGCACATAACCAGATTTGGGACTTAGTGAGGTTACTTGTAGGTAAACAAAATTCTAGAATAAATGGGTTTAGAGGTTTAAGGAAGAAGATGGAGGTAGAAAAAGGTATAAATCTAGACTCGTGGTGAAAAGGTTTGCACATAAAAAGGGTATAGACTTTCGTGAGATATTTTCTCCTGTTGTTAAAATGACTTGAATTATAGTAGCAGTTGAATATTAGCATCTTGAGCAGCTAGATGTAAAGACAACCTTTATTCATGGGGATTTGGAGGAAGAGATATATATGCAACAACCACAAGGATATGAGGTAAAAGGGAAGGAGAAACTAGTGTGCAGGTTAAAGAAGAGCTTGTATGGCATAAAATAGGCTCCAATGGAGTGGTATCTAAAATTTGACAAGTTTATGTTTTAACAAGGTTATACTATATGTCACTATGATCATTGTGTTTATCTCAAAAGGAAAAATCATAGCAACTATATTATATTTTTATTGTATGTAGATGACATGCTTGTTGCAGGTTCTAACATGCAGGCAATAAAGGTGCTCAAAAGAAAATTGGCAAAATCATTTACAATGAAGGATTTGGGTTTTGCAAAACAAATCCTTGGTATGAGAATAACTAGAGACAAGAAGAATTGAAAATTAAAACTGTCTTAGAGTGAGTACCTAGAAAAGGTGTTGAAAAGATTTAATATGAAAAATGCAAAATCAGTTAGTATACCTTTTGGCTAACCATTTGAAACTAAGTAAGGGGGTGTGTCCCAAGACTCCATAAGAAATAGTTTATATGTATAAAGTTCCATATGCATCAGCAGTTGGAAGCTTAATGTATGCAATGGTCTGCACAAGGTCTGATATTGCACATGCAGTGGGAGTTGTGAGAAGGTACATGAACAATCTAGGAAAAGAACATTGGATGGTGGTGAAGTCGATTCTTAGGTATTTGAGAGGTACCACAAATCAAGAATTATGCTTTGGTTGCTCATACATTGCTCTACAAGGATATGTTGATGCAGACACAGCGGGTGATAGAGATAACAGCAGGAGCACAAGAGGTTATGTGTTTAATGTAGGTGGAACAGTTGTTAGTTGGGTTTCAAAACTACTAAGTGTTGTTTCACTCTCAAAAATGGAAGAAGAGTATGTTGATGCTACAGAGGCTAGTAAAGAAATGATTTGGTTACAAAGGTTTTTGGATGAATTGGGTAAGAAGTAGGAGTTGGGCAGGTTATACAGTGACAGCCAAAGTGCCATACAAATTGCAAAAGAACTCTGAATTTCATTCCAAGACAAAACATATACAACTCAAGTATCATTTCATACAGTCATTATTGGAAGATGGAAAATTGAAGCTGGAAAAGATACACAGTAGCTAGAATCCTGCAGATATGTTAATAGAAGTTGTAAACATGGAGAAACTGAGATTTTTGTTGGTTTCAATTGGTCTTCAAGTATGATAATGAACATGAGAAACAACTAGGTCCAAAGCGGAGTCATTGTCCAGCAAATGAAGCAGCGGTGGAGTTGCTATAATCAGTCTCCAAGTGGGAGATTGTTGGGTGTGGAACCTAATTATCTTCTTTATTCAGAGGTATCACCACATTAGACCCCATTTCATAATTTGGTGGGAATGCCCCCCTAATATTTGTACTGCCAAGGGGGTCCAAGGGGGTGGAAGCTAAAAATAGAGGTAAAATTTCCTTGTAAAATGTTGTAATTTCATAGTCAATCTGGGTCGTTTATTAGGTAGAGATCTGATGGTATAAGTTATATTTAATTTAAGGTTCTTTTCCCTAGAAGGCAACCCCTCGTTATGTATGAGGGAATTTTATTGCATATATGTAGATCTGTATTCTGAGTGAGAAAGAGAGAGGAGATTGTGTGAGAGCAAAGAGGGAATTACAATGGATCTATTGTAGGTTGTATCTCTTTAGATTGCTGGATAAAATAAAAGGAAGGATTGGCTGTTTCCTATCGATGTAGCCTAAATTGGGTGAACCACGTATATCGGTGTCTCTCTTGTTTTATGTGTTTTCTATCTTTATATTTTTACAATATAATTTATGTGTTCCATTTCTCTCTAATATATAATTTTCTTACACGAACAGATCCATTATCAAAAGCTTTCTCAATTTCATAGGGGCCTAGCTAATGTGTGTTAAATTTCGATTTAAAGTTCTTAAATTTTGAATCATACAAAAATGCCTAGTCCACTTCTTTGAAATGCTTCTTTTTAATGTATCTATTGTGACATTTAGCCCATTATTGTTGAATCATGTAAGTATGTTGAAAATCGTCCTGCCTAATCTCATCCAACTCATTGAGCTGTAAGATTCTCTATTGCTAAGCTTCATCAAGGTTTATACCCAAATCTGTTGCCATCTTGAAAGTTATGATTTGAAATTCAATGGGTAATAAAAAATTTCTTTCCATACACCAATTCATATGGAGAGAAGCCAATGGTATTTCTCCATGTGATCGTGTAAGCTCACAATGCTTCAAGAAGTTGGTGAGGCCAATCATTCTTATGTAATTGCACTGTCTTGGTAAGGATTGTCTCCAACACCGTATTTGTGGATTCCACTTGCCCATTGGCCCATGGATGTAAGGTGTGGACTTTCGATGAGTAATCTGATATTTCTGCACAATTCCCTGGATAATCTTTGACAGAAATTGAGTACCTTGATCAGTAACTATCTCCCTATGTACCCCAAATCTTACAAAAATATAAGATAAAAGATAATCTATCACAGTTTTCTTCGTTGCTTTAGGTACTTCTCTTGCCTCCACACACTTTGTAACCTAATCAATAGAAACTAAAATACACCTCTTACCTTTGGACATAGGATTGATGGGACCTACAAAATCAAGAGCCCACCACTTAGAAGGTTCTATGAGAACCTCTGGCTGCAAAGGCATCTCGTATGATTGTATAGGTTGCCCCATTCTCTGGCAGTTATCACACTTCTAGAGATACTCTTTTGCATCTTTAAAAATATTTGGCTAATAGTATCTTGAGTGGAGGATATTGTAATCTGTTCACTTGTTTGCAAAATGACCTCCACAAGATTCATCATGACAATCTCTCAATATATCATAGATCCCTTATTCCCTAACACACCTTCGAATAATCAAATTAGGTCTAGTGAAAAAGAGATCTCCTCTAATCCAAGAGTAATCAACACTTTTCCTAATAATCTTTTTTTTTTTATTAGATGAAAAGTAAGGGGACAACTTTACTATAGCAAGGTAGTTGGCCATGTCTGCGAACCAAAATGTTTTGATAGAAATAGCAAAAAAAATTTCATTAGGAAAGTTATCATTAACAGGAAACTCCTCACCTGCATGGTTTACCCTAGATAACAAATTAGCTACCTGATTTTATTTTGCTTGTCTATCCAATATTGTGATGTAAAATTCCTACAGCAACAAAAGCCACCTAGTAATTCTACCATTAGTAACTCGTTTGTTCATGAGATATCAAATGGTAGAATGATTGGTGCGTACAAAAGCTTCATAGCCCATGATATAATGTCTAAACTTATTAATAGCATAAATCACAAGAAGGAAATCTTTTTCAGTTACTGTGTAATTCAGTTCTGCAGGAGTTAAATTTTTACTAACATAATAAGTAGCATGGGTTACAGGATCCTCTTTTTGACCCAATACTACTCGTATGGCTGAGTAAGAGGCATCAGTGGAAATATGAAAGGGTAATTTCCAATCTGGGCCTCTCAAGATAGGTGCAGAAGAAATATGTTCCCTGAGTGTATGAAATGCATCTTAACACTCATCATTCCAATCAAATTCAGATTCTTTAGACAATAATTTAAACAATGGAGAGGCTACCTTTGTAAAATTCTCAACAAATCTTGTGTAGTAGCCTACATGTCCAACGAAACTTTGAACTCCCTTTTGATTAGTTGGTGGAGGCAGCTTTGCAATAACTTCAATATTTTCTAGATCAACCTTAATTCGTGCAACAGAAACATGATGACCCAAAACAATACCTTCAGTCATAATCATAAAATATTTTTCATTATCGTTGATAGTGTTGGACCCACCAACATGTCAAGGGGATCTCCCCGGTAAGAATTCCCAATTAGAACTCAAGATGTTTGGTGTAGGAGTCCTAGTAGTGGGTCGTAAGGTAATGCCTTAACCGCGATGTCGCACAAAGGTAAGTAAGATAACTCTGTCAATAGCAAGGGTGTGACCACTGCAGTGAGTCAAGGAAGGTGAATGAGAGGTTCTAACAAATGGGGGGTGAGATGAGTGCCCCCCTTGGCAACCTGTAGAAATACTCAGCTGAGAAGGGAACACATGAGAAAAGATGCATACAAAGCTGGAAAGTAGATCAACCGACAATGAAAGGTGATGGTTAAACCAATAGCACATCTGCAAGAAGATTCATATAATCGCATACGATGTAGTTCATACACAAATACGTAAGTTAAACAACATAAATTGATAAGAAACTTGAGCAATCCAACTAAAATAACAACATATGCATGAAAATGTGTTGGCTCTTATTATATCAAAAAGTGTAAGTCCCAATGATAGAATACATCCATGTAAACCTGCTAGCACCAATAGTGGAGAAGCCAAGGCATGTTACAATATTGTCCAAGATTTCTCCAAGATAGTCTTATTAGAAGCTTGGATGACCAAAAACCTATACAATG
This sequence comes from Pinus taeda, assembly GCA_000404065.3. Lineage (NCBI taxonomy): Eukaryota > Viridiplantae > Streptophyta > Pinopsida > Pinales > Pinaceae > Pinus > Pinus taeda. Next base: position 120,877 of record APFE030388727.1, on the reverse strand, counting down.
AGTTGTGAGGGACTATTTATAGCAAAGGGTGGGGTGGCCCTTGACATTCTCCTTTGTGATTGTTCAACTATCCTCATGACTCTTCACCTACTCTATGACTGTTACATCTACTATTGACACTGGACTTACACTTGACATGACTCCAAATTACAATACACATGTACCCATGTGAACACAATGGCTTGAGCAAGCCAAAATAGACATCACTTTGAAATAGACAACTATAGAAGTTAAACTGCTCAAAATCCTCATGCTGATCAATAGTAACATATTGATGCCAATCTCTGTAGTCTTTGATAGTGTCTGTGTGTTCCATGGTGACATTCGTCTGAAACCTTGCCTTTTCCTCCATAGCATCCGAGTAAACTACTTGGGCTCCTCTCTCAAACTCATCTAAAATCATGTGCATCATTGTTTGCAATGTGGCTGGACTAGAAAAATACTTGTGCATGCTTTCTCCACAAATAGGAAAGTCTGGGATGGTGGTAATTCACATCAACTCATCGAGGTATGAGTCAAGCTCTAGTTGGACCTACTTCTTTGTCTTTGCCTGGGCGAGAATCCCAATTGATGGGATTTCATGTGTGCGCACCACAACATCCATACTCTTGAGTACTCATGCATGGGAGGCCTGTATGTTAGTGATGAACTGCAGGAGCTCTTCATAATTCCAAATCTGGCTCTGGATACATGCCTTCAGCTCGACCGCATTGACCCTCATCATCTTAGGCAAGTGAAGCGGGGGTCCCTTGTACTTCATTGTCCATGTTTTCATGTCATCAATAGCATCATGCACATTCGTTAAGATGTGTTCTCTCCTAGCACATCGTTGCTGCCATCCGTTGAGATGTATGAATACCTTGTGCACAGTACCAAACTTGGAGTACGATGCTCGCATAACTGTGTCAAGGGACAATACTTCATCTAATATTGCTTTCTTTAGTTCAACTGAAGTAGACATTATGGCCAAGATCCTCCTTACTTGTCATTTCTAGTTCCTTTGCTCCTCATTCATTCTCAGCTATTAGGAAGTGAACACTTGAGCTAGTGGATTTAGCATACACTTTGGTTGCATTAGCCAAGGTAGTTGGATGTCTACGCACATCAATCATGATCACTCATTCTTCAAGTTGCGTAGAAGATGTTTGATCCTCCAGAGTTGACCCTCTATGAGAATGCACGACTCTATGTTTGGATTCATCAAATGAGATGTTGTGCATCTCTTCTTCTAGATGATCACTGAGGATCTCAGTGCCTCCTTGGTCATTTGAAACTTTCTCCTCTTCTGGATGCATTGAGGCACGTGAGTCGACCTTTTTGTAGTGAGGCATGAGGTCGGTATCCTATTCCAACTCCTGCTGCTCCATGTCTGCATCCAACTATTGAAGTGCCTATTCTATCTCATGAGAAAAGTCTTGCCCCTGTGATGGTTCACCTTGTTCACCTAATGGAAGTTTTTCAGATGAATCAACTACTTGTATGGGCACTACTTTGCCTATTCGCACATGTTGCGTCCCTTGCAATATCTACTGTTGTTGCACATCCCTCTCTTGTTTGCGTAACTCTTGTTCCTTTCAGAGTTCCTCCCGCAGCTCATGCAACTCCTCTGTTTCTTCCATTCTCTTCTTTTCCTTCTGCCTTTGCATGATTTTCTTGTTGCACCACTGCCTCTTTGCCTCTATAACAATAGCTACCTTCTCTACAAGTGGATTTGCTCAAAACTTGTGGCTTTTCTCCTCCTCCATGAAATCGACAATCTTCCACTTCCCTTTGTTGCACATTGGTATGCTTGGCTCCACTACCAGTACTACTAGTGCTGCTACTACTGGTGATCTCTATGATGTTACTTCACGCTAATTCACTAACCACTCCATAGTGAATTTGATCAGTTTATTAGGTTTGGAGAAAATGTTACAATATCTCCATGGGTCCTCCTCAGCCCAATGAAATGCCCTGTAGATCCAGTTGAATTGAACTCTTGTGCAATGATCCTTCATAATGCAATGTGGGTCATAGGGATTGTAGCTTTGGAGGTAAAATGGATAGTTCTTCATCAGTTCTACTTCAACATCCGCTTGCTTGATACTCTGGATCTCATATAACCCAATCTGTAATGGAAGAGTGGGCCAAGGTTCCTTCTTCTTCTGTTGTTGTCTAGATATCAATATTTCCAAGATGTGATAGGCTACTTCCTGCATGACAAGTACGTCCAAGGAAAACTTTGGCAGAACATGCAGAAGCTTCTTCGCACTCAATATTCGGATGAAAGTGCCAGACGATGAGGCATACCAATCTACAACACCTATTAATGCCTCCATTGCCTCCTTTGACATGCAGTGTGGATCTTGTTCGAATATCATCTTGTACAAAGGTAAGACAAAATGATCAGATAGTCGTTTGATTAATCCTTTGAAGCTGCATTCGGAAAAAAACTTGAAATATGTGTTCACAGTAGTCTTTACCGGTGACCATGCCCAATCCAAGCCTAGAAACTTGTGTTGGGCATAGACTACATCTAGGATGTAGGCGTACATGTAAATCTCTCCATGCATACCTATGGGTGACTATCGAGCCTTCGTGACTTGTTCCTTTAGCTGATGAGCTAGTATGTTAGATCAGTTACATGGTTTTCCTTCTCTAGCCAATTGGTTTAGTGCAACCAACTAACCATGTGGGAAGGTTTTGTTCTTGCTTGGCCATACAATTGACAAGAAAATATGATAAAGTATTGTTATGCCTTCCTCATTATCTTTGTATTGTAGATCTAGTTGGGTGTCATCCTAAAACGAGCTGACTCCTTTACCCAATCTTTCAGAGTGTATTTGGAGTTAGCACTACTGTTGGGTAAGCTTAATGGAGTCTCCATGATAGTCACGGGGATTTACATTTGATACATCTCATCATAATCCTATTCCCAGAATGTCACAAGCTTCGTCCCACTAACACTGCTCAAGGTAATCATCTTGGGATCAGTGCGAGAGACGATCTAGTGTATCATGTCCACGGATGGGAACACATGATATCTGCATGTAATCTAGTACAAGCCAGACTTTTGAATATTCACATACACCTAACGGTCTTTGAGGTGTTCCCCAAAAGTTCTTGCAAATGTTTCATTGACTTCTTGCCACTTCAAACTGATGTCCTTGTCTAGATATATCTTTGTATCTTCATAGTTCCACAGACTAGAGGACACCTGCTCAGCTGCTGCTCCAGCTACATTTCCATTAGTTTCTTGAGATCCTATTCTCTTGGAAGCCATTGAGACAGATGAACACCTAAAACATCTGGAGACAAGCAACATGGATGGCAAGAAATCTGTCAGCGAAAGCAAAGCGAATTCCGGGGAACAACAGGGCACATACTTGGGAAATTGATGAGTGGGATTGCACAACTTCTTCTCGGAGGCTGGGTGACTGGTTGCCAGAACTGTGCAAAAGGTACTCTGGGCTGTCTGGGAGGTAGGACTGGCTACTGGATCTACACAATGCACAATCCCAACTAGATGTTGGGATTGCGCAATGTGCAATTCTAGCTGGGAAGGACTGCAAGCCAAGTGACTGAATTGCACAATTTCCTAGGCCAGCAGTTGCTCTCCTCTAGAAATGCACAAAACATCTTGGAGGCTAGTGTTGGGAAGCAATTCACATTTCTGGAGAAGAAGGCATGTAGGTTTTAACCCCATAAAGAAATTACCTACATACAAATTCTTAAAACATAGAAAATAAATAATGTGAGAGCATAACACATAAAACACATATACACAGAGATTTTCCCCTAGATCCCAAAATTGAGACTACTAGTTTGATTTTCATTATTTTCCTTTCAATGTTACAATACATATTTATACATGCCTAAGCATCCAATACCATGGACCGAAAACCACTGTGTCCAAAACCATGGACTAAAAACCACCGCATCCAAAACCATCTACGAAAACCATGCGCAAAACCATAGGTAGGTTTGCCCAACCCAACATTATCCCACTTGTTGTTTTCTTTCCATAGGGGTCCATAGGAGAGCTTAGTCATTTATCCAACCCTGAAATGTTGATTTTTTCTCTACACCAAGAGAACTTCTCAGAGCTCACAGATTTTGTCAATGCATCTGCAGTATTCTTTAAAGTGTCCACCTTTACCAACAACACATTTTTGTCTTCTATAATAACCCTCACAAAGTGATACTAGAAATTAATGTGCTTTGACTTTGAATGATAAGTAGGGTTCTTTGCCAAGAAAATTGCACTTTGGATATCAAATTCTATCCTTATAGCTCCTTGTACTAACCCCATACTTGAACAGAATCTCTGCAACCAAACTACTTCCTTGCTTGCATCAGTGTCTGCCATGTATTCTACCTGTGTAGATGATAGTGCCACTACAGATTATTTCTTACTCATCCAACTGACTGCACCTCCAAATAGGTTAAAAACATACCCACTTCTAGATCTTCTCTTATTCAGATCTCCAACCCAATCTACATCAACAAAGCCATGAATATCCAAAACTTTGTCCAATCCTGGTCTTCCTTGGTAGCACAAACCATAATCACTAGTGCCATGAAAATACCTAAAAACTTGCTTCACTGTTGTCCAATGATCCTTCCCTAGTTTTGACATAGACCTGCTCAATACTCCCATTGCATGTGCAATTTCTAATATAGTATAGACCATCACATACATCGGACTACTAACTACACTTGCATATGGAACACTGGACATGTCCTCTTCCTCCTCTTGTGTCTTGGGACATTGTTCAGTAGATAACTTTACACCTACAGGAATAGGAACCTTCATCGGTTTACTATCCTACATATTAAACCTCTATAGTATTGTCTCAACATACTTCCTCTGGTTTAACCAGAGCTTCCTCTTTGCTTTATCTATTTTAATTTCCATGCCCAAAATATAGTTTGCAGCACCAAGATATTTCATGTCAAATTTGGAGGACAATTTGCCCTTCAAATCATAGATAATTTCTTTGTCATTTCCAACCAGCAACATATCAACCACATACAAGACTAGATAAATAACACAGTCACCAATTATTTTAAAACACATAGTGATATGTTTTTCTTCTTGTGAAGCCAAGTCCCCGTATAAATGTATCAAATTTCTGCTACCACATCCTTGATGACTGTTTTAACCCATACAAAGACTTCGTTAACTTGCATACCAATTATTTCTCACCCTTCATCGTAAAACCTTCAGGTTGCTTCATGTATATCTCCTCCTCCAGATCCCCGTGAAGAAATTCTACCTTCACATCCATTTGTTCTACCTCAAAATCAAAAGCAGTAGCAACAAATATAAGTAATATAATAGAAGTTACTTTGGCAACAGGAGAAAAAATATCACCAAAATCAATTCCCGACACCTCGGAATAACCTTTTGCTACTAACCGAGCTTTGTATTTCTCCACCTTTCCTTCTACATTTGTCTTCTTCTTGAAAACCCATTTGCTACCAATGGGTTTCCTTCCAGCTGGCAACTCCACCAGATCCCAAGGCTCATTTGTGCAAAGATGCCATTTCATCAACCATGGCCTCTTTCCAGAGTTTTCCATCATCTGAATCTCCTACTTCCTTTATAGTTCTGGGATCATCAACAGTAATAGATAAAGCAAAATTTGAACAAAAATCAAATGGACAATACCTTTCTGGTTTCCTTCTTTCTTGAACTAATATTCTCACACCCGGAGTTTGTGGCTCTTCATCTTTTGATTCCTCCTCTGCTATAGAGTATTATTCTTCCTCATTTAGCTCAAACTCTATCTTCTCAAGTTCCTTTGATTGGACTTCATCTTTAATAACATATTTCACCTCTTTGAACACCTCATCTCGGCTATACACAACATTCCTTGTTACTGGGTTCCAAAGCTTATAACCCTTTAAACCATCCTTATACCCGATAAAGATGCAGTTTTTAGATTTACTATACAACATGGTTCTTTTCTCCTTTGGAACATGTACATATGCATCACATACAAATACCCTCAGATGTGAAATAGAGGGTTTCTTACTAGTCCATACCTCTTGTGGAGTCATATTCTCCAATGCTAATGAAGGTGATCTATTGACCATGTAACATTGTGTCTCCACTGCCTCTACCCAGAATTCCTGTCCTAACCCAGCACCGTTGAGCATGCTTCTTACCCTTTCTATCAATGTCTTGTTCATTCTTTCTGCAACTCCATTTTTCTTAGATGTGCAAGGATTAGTCTTCTTCCATGCTATACCACACTTCTTACAAAATTCTTCAAATTCCTTGCTGTAAAACTCTCCATTGTTATCTGACCTCAACACCTTTATTTTCTTCTTTGTCTAGTTTTCCACAAGAGCCTTAAATTCTTTAAACCTATCAAAGAATTCAGATTTATTTTTGAGGAAATATATCTGTGTATTCCTTGAGAAGTCATCTATAAATGATACATAGTACGTAGAATTACCTAGTGTTTGAACCTTTGCAGGTCCAAACTCATCATTGTGCACAAGCTCTAATATTTGTTTCGCCCTCTTACCACCACAGGGAAACCCACCCGATTCTTCTTCCCATATACACAATTTTCACAGAAATCAAAATCTAGAGAGATTTTACTCATAACTTCTACCATACCTTTAACATGAAGTATTTGAAGGCCCTTCTCTCCAATATGTCCATGCCTTTGATGCCATAGCATGGTCTTCTCTCTAGAGACCACTAGATTTTCTCCTCCACTTTCAAGAACCACAAAACTATTGCACCTATCAACAACATTGCTACCTTTCAGCTTCTATAGAGTTCCAATCCAAAATCCTTTCATCAATACCAGTGCTCCCCGAACCATCTTGCAAGTATCCTTCTCAAACATTATTTCTACACCTGCATCATCCAGCTTGCTTATGGAAATAAGATTTCTGACCAATGCAGGAATATGCAAAACAACTGGAAGTGTTCTAACCCTTCCACCTTACAACCTCAACTTTCATTTTCTGCGACCAATGATTCTAGCCTTCCTATCATCCCTTAAGAAGACATCACTGTTATCACCCCAAGAAACTCTCCTAGGCTGTATCTCAGAGATGCTCAGGAACATTACAAACTCAACAAAATGTTGGAAATGGATGAATGGAAGGAATGATGCGTATTCAATCCAGATAACCACTTCTACTATGCTTAAATCCAAACATAGGCGAACACCCCTAGACTACAAGGCTTTAGACCACCAATTAGTCACAATTTAAGGAATAGGTGAACATGGCGAATACTAACCACACGAGCAAATGCACAAGACCATGTGATGGCTGGCTGCAACTAGTAAAGAGGTTTGTAAATCTATTTCCTAATGCATAGAGAGGATGACAGCTCTCTGGCACTAAGTAAAAAGAAACCTGCATAACACATTCAATAATACATACAAGATTCTAACACGGAGGTGGGATGACAGCCCCTCTAATGCTAAATATCAAGAGCATATGAATAAATGCATAACAGGCACAACCTAGAACAAAGAAGAAGTGAAAAGTGAGAAATTAGCAGCAAAAGAAACTTGTATTAGCTGAAAATGAAGACCAGACATTGTAAGTATCACAGTAGTTACAGTCTCTAGAAGTTGAACCTTACATCAAAACCAAAACCATCAACCCATCCCGGGGATTACATCTATTTTCTAGGTATATATAGAGTTTGATTAAAAAGTTATTCTACTACTCTATGCGTGGAGGGGTCATAATGGACCACCAACCGCTTTAACTCTCTGATGGAGTCTCTACTACAATCTTCTTGCTTTAATGAATGAATTTGACATTCACTGGTGCTCTGTTGTCCTTCTTGAGCAGGTGGAGTGTAGTATGGAAGAATTTCCATAACTAGTAAATGTTGTTATCAGCTCAAGGCATGTCCTTTTTCTTCTCGGCCATCCTGTTTATTGAACGCGGTTGTTGGAGATGAAATGCCCTGGGTACTGAACATTGTCCACCTTCGTCCCTCAGATGCATAGGATAGGCTATGGACAAGTTGACTACATGGCGGAACAGATATCAGCCGTTGGATCAAGTGAATGGAGGGTAGAGATTTGTTGGTGATAAGAATCGAGTGGAAGCGAGAGCGAACAAATGTGAGCCATCAAATCGTGGGTGGATAGATCTGACGGCCATCAGGTGGAAGAGTAGCACGGTAGATAATGAGCAGGGATGGGAGAGTGGGTGGTAAATGGTATGTATCGCACTGCTTTTGGGAGGAAAGGGGTAAAGTTACACAGGTGAGCGATGCAAGTCATCAGGCGATGCGTGGCGGATGTGACAGGAGGAAAACCGCTGTGATCGCGATTTAACTTGTGGTTAGTTTGGGGGTGTAGGAGAAGTGATCGCGGTTGGATCGCACAGATGGATGGTGGGGAGTGCTTGACAAGGGGTATCGGGAGTGTGCGTGAAATGAGTGAAGGCCATTTGATCTTGTCGGTACTGATTGGACAGCGAAGGAGTGATCAGACGAGTCACTTTATTGAGCGCAACGGGAGTCATCAGATCGGGTTTTACTTTTTATAGTTTTTGGCAATGTGCGATGTGTGATCAGATCGCATCGGCGGAAGTCAAGGGGTGTGGCCTTTATACACACATGGATGCGATTTGTGATAGCGATTAAATCGCATCACAATATCGCATCAGTGGAAGTCAAGGGAATAACGGAGGCAGTGGGGTGAAAGGGAGTAAGCGAGGTGAAGGAGAAGGAGGATGATAACCGGTGTAGACCTCTTCTAAGCAAGAAACCAAGGACGAGATTACTTCCACTCTTTGAAAATCAACAACATGTAGCAGAGCTAACATTAGCTCCTTCTAGGGATGAGATCCTCCTAGTGAGGTCTCAAGAACTACAGACCAATGCCTTCATACAAAACAAGCTTAAAAACATTTGCCTAGTATTCCATTGGGCATGGAGTCTAATTAAGTCTACTTTAAAACCTGTAAAAGAACATGCTTATAATCATTAAGGCTCAAAAACCGTAAACAACATAAATCTTTAAAAACTACCCATTTACTGGACCACCAAAATTGTTCCCCCTTCTTTCGTCTGGCCTATCAGCCGATTCATCAAAGATCTACAAAATTAGGTTGATTTTATCCTTTCCCTCAAAGATTTTAGGGAATTTTATCTTATCAGGTAGATATGGATCAAATTTTACCCCCTTTTTGCATTCTCTCATCCTCAGATGTTCTTCGTGGGAACCTTTGTACACCTAATGAATAACCATGGTTTCTGTGTACTTCTCTGTGTCATTTGTGGCTTGCACCATTAATATAAATGGTGTACCAATGAATTTTTGTGTGGAGGACACATAGACATCACCTACTCCTGCATCTTTCTTAGAATAGTCCACATCCAAGGAGGAGTCCCAAGACTATGCACCCTCTTACTTTGTCATCTGGCAGGCTGCCTTTTCAATCTGTGCGAAGGCCACCTAAGCAGGCATCAAAATATCAAGAGTGAGATGATCAGTATCAGCCTTGGGCATTGAGTTATGGCCTGCCTCAGTGCCTAGTGGGCAACTGTGAGGGATTGTCACTTGAGCAGATAGAGGGACAAAAGATGATGGGGAGCTTTCCTCTCCCTTTTTGATCATTGTACTGGGGATTATAGCAAGTTGGCGAATTTGTAGATCTACATAGTCATCAGAAGCTGCACATGCTTTAGGCTCAGACTCTTTGAGGATGGTTCGACCTACTGCCAGCTGCCTCTGCTAATGAACTTGTTGTTCTACAGGTACAACAAACTCATGAGCAGTGCCTTTGGATAATGATTATTCATAGGTAGCTCTGGTTACGAAGGAGGCATTTCCCTTATCTTTCAAACCATGGACCTCCTCCCCTTCTTCAAATTGCTCTTCCTCCATGAATATACTCTAAAAAGGGTCTTCAGCCTTTGATCTTCATTTATATCTCTGCTTCTTTGAAAAACCTGCAATTGCTCCTGTGTACCTCTATATGGATTTGAAATTAGAGGGGAAAATGCACAAGGAGCTCCTGTTACTTGAGAATACTACTTAGTCTCGAATCTGGAAACTTCAGAGGCCAATAAATCTATCATCCTAGCCAATTTATTGATCTTAGGATCTCAGGATGATGAGAGCTCACCCCCCTGTCTTCCCCTTTCAGCATCTCCTTTGAGTCTTTTTGCAACCATGATGTTCGATTCTACTTCAAAGGTTGTATCTTGCATTTATGCCAAAGAAGTGCAACTTCTTTCTTTTAACAATAGGTAGAACTGAGAATTGAAGGCACTGGCATAAGTAAGCATAGCAAAAGTAGGGGTAGGCTTTATTTCAGATGGCATTCTGTTGCACATATGGTTGAATCTGATGTTGAAATCACACAACAGTTCACCATTCTCCCTTTGCAAGTTTGCAAACTCAGTATAATAAAAGAGGATATCCTTCTTATCCCCCCAGTGCTTTAGGAACACATCATCTAAAGCCTCAATATCTACGATAGACCTAGGGTGTAATTCTCTAAGCCATTTTCTAGCTTCCCCGTCTAGGCTTTGGACAAAAACCCTCATCCACACATCCTATTCATTGATATCCAGGTTGTCAGCATAGCTATAAAAAGATTCAAAGTGCTCTTCAACTGGTACTCCTTCTATAGTAGTAAACTTAGGCATATTTTCCTGATAATCTACTACAGGCATGGCATTCAACAGGACAGGCAAGACCAAGGGTCCATAACTAACATCAACGATTCTTTCTATCTTCGTAGCAGCTTGCTGGCCTGCCATGACTGAGGTAGGTGAAAGGATACTGGTAGACTGAGTGGTATGGATCAATGAAATAGATGATAGAGACAAAGGAATATGATGGACAACATGGGTGCTTTCTTTGGACTGAGATCCGAAAGGGAAATGAATGAATCTCTGAAGGTGAGTTTTCACGAGTAGAGATACATAAGATTTCTTAGGCTTACATGATCCTGATGCTCCTTTCTATGATGTTTTCTTCTACTTATTGATCTTCTCAAGGTCAGGCATTGGGTTAGCTGGTGATTTCTAAGGATTTCTTCGAGTATGTCTCACAAAATGAGCTAGGACTATAGTGTGGAGTCGCCAAAGGTTGGTCTTCCTCTAGTGGAGTCACTAGATAGATGATTACAACCTGAAATGTGCCCAGACTTTATCTATCATCAAGATCTGGAATTGTGTCATTTCCCAGAGAAGCTGAGCTTCAATCTCCTCTCCCTGGCAATGGCGCCAGTTAATGTTATCACCCAAAGAAACTCTCCTAGGTTGTATCTCAGAGATGCTCGGGAACACTACAAACTCAACAAAACATTGGAAATGGATGAATGGAAGGAATGATGTGTATTCAAGCCAAATAACCACTTCTACTATGCTTAACTCCAGACATGGGTGAACACCACCAGACTACAAGGCTTTAGACCACCAATTACTCACAATTTAAGGAATAGGTGAACATGGAGAATACTAACCACACTAGCAGATGCACAATACCATGTGATGGCCAGCTGCAACCAGTAAAGAGGTCTGCAAATCTATTTCCTAATGGATAGACATGATGATAGCTCTCTGGAACTAAGTAAAAAGAAACATGCATAACACATTGAATAATACATATAAGATTCTAACACAGAGGTGGGATGACAGCCCCTCTAATGTTGAATATCAAGAGCACATGAATAAATGCATAACAGGCATAGCCTATAACAAAGAAGAAGTGGAAAGTGAGCAATTAACAACAAAAGAAGCTTGTATTAGCTAAAAATGAAGACCAAACACTACAAGTATCATAGTAGTTACAGTCTCCAGAATTTGAACCTTACATCAAAACCAAAACCATCATCCCATCCCCTAGATTACATTTGTTTTCTGGGTGTATATAGAGTTTGATTACAAAGATATTCTGCTGCTCTATGCGTGGAGGGGTCATAATGGACCACCAACCACTTTAAGTCTCTGATGGAGTCTCTGCTACAATCTTCTTTCTTTAATGAATGAATTTGGCATTCTCGGGTGCTCTATTGTCCTTCTCGAGTAGGTGGAGTGTAGTATGGAAGAAGTTCCATAACTGGTAAATCCTCTGATCTGCTCGAGGCATGCCCTTTTTCTTCTTGGCCATCCTGTTTATTGAATGCGGTTGTTGGAGATGAAATGCACTAGGTACTGAACAGTGGCCACCTTCATCCTTCAGATGCATGGGATAGGCTATGGACGAGTTCACTGCATGGCATAACATATATCAGTCGTTGGATCATGTGAATGGAGGGCAGATATCTGTTGGCGAGAAGAATCAAGCGGAAGCAGGAGTGAACAAACGTTAGCCATCAAATCATAGGCGAAAAGATTCGATGGCCATCGAGCAGAAGAGTAGCATGTGAGATAATGAGCGGGAATGGGAGAGTGGGTGGTAAATGGTATGTATCGCACTGCTTTTTGGAGGGAAGGAGGAAAGGTACATAGGCGAGCGATGCGAGTCATCAGGCGACGCGTGGCAGATGTGACAGGAGGAAAACCACTGTGATCATGAGTTAATGCATGGTTAGTTTGCGGGCGCAGGAGGAGCGATCGCCATTGGATCACATAGATGGATGGTAGGGAGCACTTGACATGGGGTATTGGGAGTGAGTGTGAAATGAGTGAAGGTCGTTCGATCTTGTTCATACTAATTGGACGGTGAAGGAGTGATTGGACGAGCTGCTTTATCGGGCACGATAGGAGTCATTGGATCGGGTTTTACTTTGGATAATTTTGGGCGATGTGCGATGTGTGATCAGATCGCATCGCAATATCGCATCGGTGGAAGTCAAGGGAAAAATGGAGGCAGTGGGGTGAAAGGGAGTAAGCGAGGTGAACGAGAAGGGGGATGATAATCGGTGCAGACCTCTTCTGAGAAAGAAACCAAGGGCCGAGCTTACTTCCACTCTTTGAAAATCAGCAACATGTAGCAGAGCTAACAATCACCACCATCGTATTTCTCATACTCGCAGAACCACTCTATATGGGGAGTGAAGTGAAAGGATGCACCCGAGTCAATAAACCATGCCTCATTATCTACATGTGTACTTGAAGAAGCCAAGTACACATCCCCACCTTCAACTGAGGTTGTTTTCACCTCTACAAAAGGAGCATCATAAAATTCATTTCCTTTGTTAGGAGCTTTAGCTTTACAGTACCTTTTGTAGTTCCCTTCCTTTCCACATTTCCAACACACAACCTTTACAATTTTTCCTAGAGATTTAGACCTCCCTCTATATTCAGATCCCCCACTCGATGCCTTATTTTTTTATTTATTTTTTTTTCTGTTTTGGGACCTTCCTTGTACAAATAAGGCATCATCATTTTGGCTCTCCATATTTTTTTGTCTCATTGCCTTCATCAGTAAGGATGAGACTATTTCATCAAACTGCAAAGCAGTTGCATTGCTACCTATCGCAATAACCAAACTATCCCACGAATCTAGTAGAGAACACAACAAACTGATGCACTTATCTTCATCAAAAATTTTAATATCAATATATAATAACTAACTTACCACAGTATTAAATGCATTGAGGTGCTCTGTCACCAAGTCTCCATCATTCATCCTCAGGTTATACAACTTTTTCCGTAGGAACACTTTATTCACCAGAGACTTAGATTGGTACAAAGTCACTAACTTGTCCCACAAAGCCTTCATTGTAGCTTCCCTTGATACATTCAACAATAGTAAATCTAAGACACACAATATTATTGTGCTCTTTGCCTTCCGATCCAACTTCTTCCATTCTTCATCGGACATTCCCATTGGTTTAGTACCTAGATCTAACATGATCCAATGATCTTTATCCACCAACAGAGCCTCCATCTTGAGTTTCCACAACTCAAAACTCTAACTATTAAATTTCTCAATCTCTATATTTCCACTGCTCGACATCTTCTTTCACCACTAGAATTGATCTCACATATCTCCCACTAAACAGGGTCTACCATAGGCCTGAGAGAAACCCCTCAACAACAAAGGGCATCCCCTTGAAGCCAAAACAACTTTGATACAAAATGAAGGTTTTAACATCGTACAGAAATTACCTACATACGAATTCTTAAAACACGGGAAATAAACAATGCGAGAGCATAACACATAAAACAAATATACATAGAGATTTTCCCCTAGATCCCGAAACCAAGACTACCAGTTTAATTTTTCATTATTTTCCTTTCAATGTTACAATACATATTTATACATGCCGAAGCATCCAATACCATGGACCGAAAACCATTGTCTCCAAAACCATGGATTGAAAACCATCGCATCTAAAACCATGTGTGAAAACCATGCACAAAACCATAGGTAGGTCTGTCCATCCTAATATAGGGTCCAAAAACAATTTCCCCATGGCATTACCCCAAACCCGTAGAGGGGGGCTACCCACCCCCTCAAACCCCCTATGACTAACCCCCTTGCACAATCGACGCAATGAAGGGGGGATCCACCCCCTCTCTAACCCCCTAGTTAACTACATGGGCTATTCGTGGAAAGAATATAACACAACCCAATAAGACAGAGCCTTCCTTCCCCAAATTTCACAATGCAATCTCAATGAGGCAAAGTCCAGGTCAACGCTGGCCCGACTCGTCGATGGGAAAATGAAAGTAAATAAGACAGTGAATGGATGGTGACACTAATTGATAGTAGAAGTGATTGAAAGTGTATGAAAAACATGAATGAAAGATTCATCAGAGAGATCAACATGCATGTGGGTGAAGTGGTTCATCTATTGGGTGAACATTCATGCAAAACAGTTTCATGCATTCGACAATAGTGAGATAGAAATGAAAACTAAAATAGAACTAGGAAAATCTTGTATAGATGTAAATGATAGCAAGCGTTCAAATAAATCAAGCAAACAACACTCACACAAGTAAATACACAAAAAGAAACATAAATGCTAAAAAAGACAAGTTGAGGCCACTTACCCATGAATAGCTGAGCTGAATGTGTCGAAGAGTCCTGGATGTGATGTGGGATGTCAGAGCTCCAAGATCGATGTGAAAGAATGAGATCTTATGCATTGAATCAATAATTTTTGGCTCATGACACACATGCCACAAATCTAGGAAAAAGCAACACATGGAGGGAAACTTCTAAGACAACTTTGCATGTGATCCAAAATAGATTTTGGATAGACTTCTAAGCCTAAGTTTTCCTCACAGAGGAAAATTAAAGTCCAAGGATGCTTCTAGAAATAGTCCCATTACATAGATATTTTCATTCTGAATCTACTGCAATTTGAATGGGTTAAAATGGACTTCGGATGCAGAAGTTATTGCGGAAAGAAGATTCCCTTTGTCCTTTGAAAAAGGAAGCATTTCTCCTAAAAATGGCATAAAGGGTTTATAAAGGAAAATCACATTAGAAGGGTCAAGCAGAGGACTTAAGGCAAGGGTGAAAGGAACCTTTGATTGCGACCTCCTACTTATCGCATCGGAGGTAGGCCTTCGCCCGATGTCAAGACCCTGGGCTATGCAATATATGATTGTCGATATCGGCGTCGGTGGATCAGCATCAACATATGCCATAAGGGAAGGACACCCAGGCCAATGTGACATGTGATTGCTGATTATTAGCATCGGTGGATTGGCATCGGGGTATGGCATATGAGAAGACCCGCGCCGTAGCGAATGCGATATGTGATAAAGCGATCCGCGGCGTGCGATCTTAGCTGTCAGATCGAGAAAGGAGATCAATAGCCATGAATTAATCAACAATCAAGAGATCGGTGATCCCCGACACAATCTGCCTATGTGATGCGATATACAACTAATGGCAGACCCGATAGGGTTTATAATAGCGATTTTAGGGAATTTGAAGTCAGGAATTCACGCCTGATAGAGTAATTTTCGGAAAATCTCTGTGTATTGGAATTTTTGTCCATTTTTGGGTTTTTGCCTAAAAAAAGGCCCCGATCCCTTTCTAACAACTATTGATCATTTTTCCACGCTGCAAGTGGGCATTTTGTAGATAATGATGCATTTGGGAATGCGCAGAGCCACAAAGTCACAGAGCCAGATGGCCAGCCGAATAGACAAGGAGCAGAGAAGCCGCAGAGCCGCAGATGGATGCAGAGAAATGGTTAGGGAAGCCGTAGAGCTAGAAAAATGCCTCAAGGGAGCAAGAGATCCCAATTGATGGGGTAACCAGCAAAAAGCTAATGTGTAGAGCAGTTGAGGGAGTCTTGGAGTCGCTTGGAGGTCAAGTGGAAAAACTAGAGAGCTAAAATTTGTTGAGACATTCACTTGGAGGTCAAGCGAATTGCTGAAAGCTCACAATGCCAAGGTTAAAGAGCCAAGAGCCAAAGCCAGAGCCAGAGGCAAGAGCTAGAGCCAGAAACAAGAGCCAGAGCTAGAGCCAGAGCCAAGAGCCAGAGCCGAGATCCAGAGTGAGAGTCGAGAGCCAGAAGGCTGAGAGCTTCAGAACCAGGGATGAGATGGTGTTTTAAGCCCATTTTTTTCTATGTAAACTAGAGGAGTTGAGTGTGGTGCTTGTAAAAGAACTGCTTCCATAATCCCAAAGAGCCTACTTGAGTTGACTAGAGCTCAAGGAGACGTAGCCCAAGAGTTTTGGGTGAACTCCATATTAAACTTGTTGTTTTATGTGTTTGTTATTTGCTATAATATTTTACTATTATATGTATGTTATATCAGCATAAACAGTAGAATTTTAAAGCACATAAACAATAAAAAATAAGCACCAACATACACCTTATTTTCAAGCACATTATTAATTTTGCAATTGGTTAATCATTTGGGTCTTGCGAATATATAAGCTTTGGGAGTGGGGGAGGTTCTTGTAAGCTTGAAAAGAAGCCTTTAGTGCCCCATTTTCAGATCAGGTGGTATCAAAGCTTGAGATTGATTAACCCCACCCTCAAAGAAGGTTATATTAGAATGCTTGATTGACAGAGCAAAGATTGCTTGTCTGAAAGGTGTTTAAACAGTCAGAGGTTGATTATATGCTTGTTTGCAGATTGATTGTTGTTTGAGTTTGCAGAGGTGAAGGGAAAGCTATTGATATCTTAGTCTAGGAAGGACAAGAAGGAAAAAGGGCTGAAGGTATTCTTCTTATCCCAAAGGACCTCAAAGAAATCCTTGAAGCACAAGAGGTTTGTTGCAAAAGGTTTCTTGAATAAAGTTCTTTGTTAGTCTTGTTTGAAGTTCTTTTGTTCATTTACATAATGACAACTTCTACAAGTGTATACTAAAATTCCTCCATCATCACAAGACTCTTTGATGGATACATGAAGCAAGACTTGTTCATCATGATGGACAAGGTGAGAGAAATGTATGAGGATGGAAGGAAGAGCAGCGTACTTAGAGAGTAGTTGAATTCCGTGGAGGAAGAGAAACATATCCTTTCTGACAAATTACAGGAAATGGAGAGGCAACTTCATATTGCAAATATGGACATGAAAAGGATGCATGAGTTGGAGTCACAACTTTTTGTTGCCAAAGAAACCTTGGTCAAATATCAGCTTGAAGAAGAGGTAAACCATTCCAGTTTGTCTTCAAATTCTTCTAAGAAAGCTTATATTGGTTCTTTTGAAAAACATACCAAAGGGATAAGTTCCAAGCTAATGTCCAAGATGGGCTATGAAGGAAAATGCTTGGGTAAGCATGCACAAGGTATTGTTGAGCCAATAATGGTTGAGGAAAGGCCTAAGTATTTGGGTCTTCGCTATGGACAACCTTATGGGGAAAGTTCCAAAGCTACCATGAAGACCATTGAAACAGCTCCAAGAAGGAGTTTCATTTCAGGTCTTCTACCCCAAGATTATGAAGATTGTATTCTTGTGTAATGCAATGGTGTGAAGTATACCTTGTAGGAAGAAGGTGTATATCAGCATACACTTGAACCATAAAGTTGTGGAAACTCTGACAACCTTGAAGAGATTTATGGTGTTCCAAAGGGAGCTACTTCTTCATTCAACTCTTCTCCTCATGAAGGTAAAAGAGGTGGAAGAGAAAGGTATAAATTTGGTTCTTATCATATTCCTTTTGATTATTTTTAGCATGATAAATTTCCACATAGATATGGAAAACGAATTGCATGTTCATTTTTTAGTTTGTATAAACATAATGTTTCTAGATGTTGGAAGAAGATAGCCACATGCAAGAAACTTTTGAAGGAAAGGAAGCAAGAAGCCAAAGGTCCATTGGACAAGGCAAATCATGTTGTCAAGAGGATGCACATGTGTTGCACTTACTGCCATAAACAAGGAAATCTTGTTGAAAAGTGTTGGACTCTAAATCCAATAATGCTTCCACGAAACTTGAAGAAGTGGAGAGAGAAAATGGCAGAAATGGAAAGAAAAATTCCATGATTGATGTGTTTCAAGATGATTCACATGTTGATGTTGATGTGCAGACAAAGGTAGTACCTTTAAAAGGGATTGGTGAGAAATGATTAGAGTTCTTATCCAATTAATATTTCATGTATTTTGAAAATGCATCTATTTTTCATTTATTTGTTAATGAAATGCAAGATTGCAGGATTTTACCAAGAAGTTGAATGAAGAAGTTGAGTAGGAGACCCATTTTGTTGTTGCAACATTATAATTCATTTTAGCTTCGAAAGTACAGTGTGCTTAAGCGAAAGTTGAAAGATGAAATGCATGCATGAGCATGATATGCATGAACATAGGGATGCTGATGATTTCCTTGTATTTGAACACGTATGTGTAATTAACTTGAAGGGTTGATTGCTTTGTTGTAACATGCATGCAATGTTGACTTGGGAAAAGTTAACTTGGTCTCCAAGATGGAGATGATGATGAAGTGGTTCATCTTTTGAAAAAGAGTCCTAAAGGTATTTTTCTACATGCTTGACTTGAAGGGTCATTTGTTTCAAAAGAATGTTTGGAGGGTTTGTTATCTAGTCCATTGTTTGTATGCAGATGTAAGACATGGAGGTGTTCACAAGATGTAAAATCTATTTCTTTTGTTGAAGCAGAAGTTTAGGCGATCCAGTTGTTGTCTGTATTTCTGTTGTTGTTAACAGTTTTTGTTGACAACTTTTGAAACAGGTACAAATGAAAATTTTGTGAAGTAGATGTACTTCACATTTGTTTGGGCCACCTTGGATCAATGATAAAGGCAAAGAAGTTCAAACTACCTTCTGTGACCATCTCAGTAGGAGTTCTATAGGAAGGCAAGGAGGAAGGTAGTTCTTCCCAAGACAACTGGCACATCTAGGAAGGAAAGTGGTCAAAGGCTTCGGTTCAAAGGCACTATGCAAGGAAAGTGTATGGAGGCTGAAAGAGGAGGGGATTGTTACTCTCATTTACTGTTCAGATTAGTATATCAGTATTTTGGGGACCAAAAGTTCTTTTAGTGGGAAGGCATGATCCAAAATGGATTTTTGATAGACTTCTAAGTCTATGTGTTCCTCACAGAGTAAAATGAAAATCCAAGGATGCTCCTAGAAATGGTCCCATTACGTAGATCTTTTCATTCTGAATCTACTACAACTTGAATGGGCTAAAATGGACTCTGGATGTAGAAGTTATAGCAGAAAGAAGATTTCCTTTGTTCTTTGAAAAAGGAAGCATTTCTCCTAAAAATGGCATAAAAGGATTTATAAAGGAAAATCGCATTAGAAGGGTCAAGTGAAGGACTTAAGGCAAGTGCAAAAGGAACCTCCAATTGCAACCTCCGACTTATCGCATCAGAGGTGGGCCTTCACTCGATGTCGGGACCCCAGGCTATGCGATATGCGATTGCCAATATCGGCTTCAGCGGATCGGTGTCGACATATGCCATAAGGGAAGGACCCTGGGCCAATGCAACATGTGATTGTCGATTATTGGCGTCGGCGGTTCGGCATCGACATATGGAATATGAAAAGACCTGGGCCGTAGTGAATGCGATATGAGATAAAGCGATCTGTGACATGCGATCTCAGCCATCAGATAGGGAAAGAAGATCAACAGCCAGGAATTAATTGGTAGTTGGGAGATCAATGATCCCCGACATAAAGGGCTGATGTGATAGAGATATGCGATATGCCGATAAGCATTGGAGTCGATGCGTTTATAGACCCGATTTCATAATTTTTGGAGTCTGCGAATTCAGATTTTTCAATGTATTCCCATGTAATTGGGGTTTTGGCCAATCTGCCTATGTGATGCGATATGTGACTAATGCCAGACATGACAGGGTTTATAGTGGCAATTTTAGGGAATTTGAAGTTCAGAATTCATGCTCGATAGTGTAATTTTTAGAAAATATTTGTGTATTGGAATTTTTGTCCATTTTTAGGTTTTTGCCTGGAAAAAGGCCCAAATCCCTTTATAACAGCTCTTGATCATTGTGCCACACTGCAAGTGGGCATTTTTGTTATAGACATATTTGGGCACTGCAGCCCCAATCGCATATGTCCATAAACCAAGGGCTTCTAAGTCCCTAAAAGTGTTGTTTCATACCCTAAAGGAACAAGGTCAGCTGATTACATCATCTCCAGAAGCACCAGAATAAACTGCTCCAGGAATTGTCAAAACAGACCATCACACCTGCTCCATGGTCAAAGTGTGATGCATCCCACCTAATGCACAGGGGTGCGATAACAAAAGACTACTATGGGTGCGATGGGTGAGAGTAGACAAATGGCAGAGACAATTTGCAAGGTGGATGATCATGGAATCTTCCAGAAACTTCTCCTGTGACACTTGCCTCTTTGAATTCGCCCAGGAATGAGTAAGAGATCATGAAATATCGAAATGGAACCAAGAACTATCAGAGAGAGGACACTAATCAAAATCCCAGAAGCTAACTCATCCACCTGCAAACATGTATATATGGATTCCTCATCCTAGAGATCCGGAAGGCTGGAATCTTGTATTTTGTAAGGAAGTGGTGTTGGCTTCTTTGTGGAACATCATAGTGTTAGGTGATATAAGCTTTTCATGATGTGAAGAAGGGCTTTCATGCTGGGAGGATGACACTCGGTCAGATCAATGGGTTGTAATTGTCTCTTCTACTCTTTCTATCAATAAGGCTATTTGAGTTTTCCTCCATATTCTTGTATGTTTGAGTCGATATATGTATTGGTGTGATCAATATATATCTGGTCCTATATTGTTTATGATTGTAGATCTCTGTGCTTTGATGGTATTATGTTGCCTTGACTTTACAGGTGCTCTTTGAAATGGGACAAGCAAGGAAGGAGCAGCAAAGATCTGTCAGAGGGGAGAGGAAACCAGCAAGGAGCCAAGCAAAAGACTGAGGTTGGTATTCTCTGCTTCTCTCTCATCTACTTCTCATAAATGAAAATGCAAGTAACTTTAGTCTTAGTGGGACTAGCAGCTTTGAATGGACACTATATTTCCTGATAACAAAATGGTGACTCCACTGGGGACCAAGTAGCTTGTTTGCTTGTTTATATTTGTTTGCTTTATAAACTATAGATGGAGCCTGAAGTCAAGCCAGCTAGCCTTCAAACTACTTTTTCTATGCAACTGCAACGTAGATCAATGTTTCTTCAGTCCATCTCCGGGTTTTGTTTATAAACTGAACAATTGATTTGCAAACATCCTAATTGTCCTGGTGGTGGCTCAAGTAACCTCATTAGATCAGCCCCTGTGATTTGTATTTACTAACTATCATTAGCTCAGCCGAAATCCCTGAACTAAGCTACAAACTGTGATGAAAAACCAAGTTAAAGTCTCATCCTTGGATCATTGAATCATCTCCTTTTGACAGTCTGGATGCATCACACCTCCCATGTGTAGTAGGTGAGATGCATCCCTATTTCCCTGTGTTATAGGTGCGATGATCAGATAAGACTGTTTCTGCCTCCAGATTTTGGTTTTTCTTCACTCTCTTCAGCTTTATTAAGGAGTTTTGTTGTTTGTGATGAGTATTCCACTATTAAAACTCCATTCCTTTGCATTATTTAGCCTCCATTGTACAAAGAATTATAATTTTTTTTTTATGTATTTTTTGCCATTTTCAATTCTCCTTTACAAACAAGTAGCTTAATCGAGATGTCGTCTTTTGATTTGGAAGTGTCGCAAGTGTTGTTTTTAGTCAAAGAAAAGAATCCTACACTTTTTGATGGGCGATTACACTGTTACTCTTGTATTTGATTTGAATTAATAGTATTTGAAGTGTCGAAAGCAATTTTCAAATTGAAGTTGAAAGTGTCATCTTAGTCTTCCTTTCATTTTTTAAATTCGAAATCACAGAGTGTCATCTTAGCCTTCCTTTTGTTTTTTGAATTCGAAATTGCAAAGTAGTCTTCCTTTCATTTTTTGAATTCAAAATCGCAAAGTGTTGTCTTAGTCTTCATTTCGTTTTTTGAATTTGAAACCGCAAAGAGTCGTCTTCCTCTTCCATTTGTCTTTTGAAGAGAAAATTGTTAGCATTGTCACTTTGACAGAAAAGATAGTTCAGATTTGTACTCAACATTCTTTTTGTCATTCACACATTAAGAAAGTGGAAAATAAATACATGCATGTGCATTTGCATTTAGACTACATGTTGATTTTGTTTTAGGACAGGGCATCTAGTGTGTGCTCTCTGCTCTATGTTGAAAGAATCTCGCTTCTCTTTCCTTAGTAGCTAGGTTTTTCATTGCAAAAAGAAGAGTAAACGATTGTTTATCATCTTAGATTGCATTTTTAGCAATTGTATATCTACATCATGCGGTGAACCTTAAAGGAAAACTTCCTAAGAAATATCAACTGTAAAATAAATTTAATGAACATAAAAATGCTTTGGAACCTAACGCACAACATTTAGAAGTCTAGGCTAGAGATGTATTCCGGCGTCGTAAAGCTTGGTAACTATCGCTTTCATCTTAGGTTGGGTGATTCCTCCTCTTGAGAGGACAAGTGCTGGTATGGACTTGTGCTCCCATGTATCATCGAGAATATATTAGGAGAAGACAATAGGCTATATTCTTTATCCTTAGGAAGCCATGTCTGTTTCCCTATTGATCGCAATGCACTGAACACAGCATTCAGGATGATTGACTGCGCTGCGGTAAAAAGTATTCTGTAGTTTTGCGATTGGTTTGGTAATTCCTCTGTCTAGATTTCTAGAGTAGTCTCTTTAATTCCTTTTCAGACTCCTTAAAA
Organism: Pinus taeda; assembly: GCA_000404065.3. Taxonomy (NCBI): domain Eukaryota; kingdom Viridiplantae; phylum Streptophyta; class Pinopsida; order Pinales; family Pinaceae; genus Pinus; species Pinus taeda. The sequence goes on along the minus strand of APFE030388727.1, from coordinate 97,783 downwards.
GAAAAGGCCCATCTAAGCACTTGTCACTTCAGGCTCATTAAAAATCGAGGGCGACTAGAGTCATCTTTAGCTTTTTCTCGACTCTTAAAAATTGAAAAGCAAGTTGTCTCAAAGCATCATAAAATTTATTTTGATCAGAATAACATCACTATTCCTTCATTGCTCTTAGGTTGAGAAAATGAAAAGTGCCACATAGTGCAAGTTCCCTCAATCTGCAAATGCCGCATAGCGTCAAACAACTCCACACCTTGTTGGGACACATTAGCTACTATCGCAAGTTTATTAACGGCTATGCACAAATCGCGGCACCAATGGAAAAGTTGTTGAAGAAAGACACTACATATTGTTGGAATGATGATTGTAAGAAAAGTCTGGAGATTCTCCAGGAGAAAATGGCGTCCGCGCCCATTTTGGTTTTCCAAAATGGGACATCAAATTTCATGTCCATGTTGATGCATCATGTATCGCGCTGGGTGCTGTACTCATGCAAGAAGGAGCGGAAGGAATTGATCATCTAATCGTGTGTGCAAGTTGACTATTGTCCAAAGCTAAAAGGAACTACTCCACTACTGAGGTGAGGGGTTGGCGATGGTATATGCACTCCAGAAATACTGCCACTATCTACTCGATGGGTACTTTAAGATGTATACTAATCATTCTACGTTGAAATACTTAATGAATCAGCCTGTGTTTGGGGGGTGCGCATTTGTGGATGGTTGTTACTGTTTCAAGAATATGAATTCAAGGTCATCGTGAAGCCGAGATGCCTAAATGCAGGTCCAGATCACCTATCACAAATTGAGAATGGTCAGGAACCAACTAATCTAGAGGAAGGACTACCTGATGCACAACTCTATGTAGATCGTGTCATGGATGACCACTTCAAGCATATAATCCACTTCTTTGCTACAGGGACCATGCCATAGGGATATTCAATTCAACAGAGGAAAGAATTGGTGATACGCGTGGCAGATTTTACTGTTATCGCAAGGAACCTCTACAAAATGGGCAACGATGAAATATTACGAAGGTATGTACCTAAATTTGAGCGAGGACGGATCCACACAGAAGCACATGGAGGGGTTGCGTTGGACCATGGTGGCCAACTCTACTTCAAGAATCAAAAGTGTAGTGTCGGGCCTATGACATATGTCAACGAACTGGGAAACCATCGCGGAGGGACAAAATGCCACTCAAGTCACAGATGACTTGCAACCATTCAAAAAATGGGCGATCGAATTTGTGGGGCCTATCACACCTAAAGGAAAGACAGGTGCGTGCTATATCATCACCACGATAGAATACTTGACTTGATGGGTGGAAGCATAGCTGATTAAGGACTACATTGCTGCTACAACTGTGAAAGTTTTGTTCAAAAATGTGTTTACGCGGTTTGGATGCCCAAAAATTCTAATGAGCGACCGCAGAACACACTTCCTGAATGAGGCTATCAATGCACTCACTAAGGAATTCCAGATATATCATCAACATAGTACATTGTACGATCCATAAGAAAATGGGACCGTCGAAGCTTTCAACAAGATTTTGGAGAATGCATTGACCAAGGTATGTAATGCACAATGAAATTATTAGGATTTTCACATACCTACTGTATTATGGGTATACCGAACCACATGCAAGAAGTTGACGGGTCGTACACCTTTCTAGTTAGTCTATGGCATGGAAGCCATCATGCTAATGGAATACATTGTACCCAGTTTGCGAATAGCAGTGATGACAGGTATGGTAGGATGTGGGGCCTTGGAAGAGAGGCTCGCGTAACTAGAAGAACTTGAGGAAGAACGATTTCTGGTAGGATTCAATCAGTAGGTACAAAAGAAGTGGGAACAATATTGGCATAATCACCAAATTGCACACGTTCAAAGAAAATGATCTAGTATTACTATACAACAACAAGTTTGAGAAATTCCCTAAAAAGCTCTGATTGCATTGGTTGGTACCCTATGTAGTCAAAGAAATCATAGATGGAGGCATGGTCCATCTCGACAAGCTTAATGGAGATCCCTTCCCAGGTAGAGGAAATGGCAGTCTCCTGAAGCTCTATATGGGTGGGTTGATTTCCTGACTAACTGACGAAAGTATGGTCTCACTACTCCAGATAATTGAAAGAGAGTGCGAGATGATAAAGTAGTCTATGAGGGAGTTGCACACCAACAACAATGCACGTAGAATTGGTAAGTCACAAGGATTGTGGTTACGCAAAAGTGGTTGTGTTGCTGCATGGATAAACATGAAGGTGGCCATTGATGTCACTGTTCATGACAAGATGTTTGATTTACGGCAAAAAGGAGCAGGTGATGGGAAATTAAGATACAAAGTACGAACCAGACCTGGAACGATTTACCATAGATTTAACATTAAAGTGCCAAAAAAGGAGGAAATGACTGAATTTGAATTTCAACACATCTATAAATCACAGGGGGCATCCACTGAACGATATGTAGTATCGAGAGAAGTGAGCTATTGTGCCTTCCCACCTATATGGAACGATTGGTCATTGATGCTGGAGGAGTAAGCCCAGGGGTTGTAATATGGCCAATGGAGATGCAAGATAGTGTGGTGTCAATAGTTGTAGATGCTGCACTGAGCTCAGCATCGATGGTAGGGGATGTACTAAAAATTCTTAGACACGAAGCAAAACTAGTTTGGATGTTTCTCCCTAAACCACAGGCTGGCCAGCGACCTGTCAAAAATAAGGGAAAAACTATGAATATTGAGACAAATGATGGAATTGAAGTTAATAGTTCATCTCTGACACACCCTGAATATTGAGATCTTGCAGACAACATCATCTTTCATGCAAAAATGCAACACAATCTGCAATAGAAAGTGTGTATAGTAGACCAGAAGTTGGAGACTTGTTGTGTTGGCATGAAGAGTTCTTGCAGGTAGCACCCTAGCTTGAGCTAAAATCCTGTGAGGGGGTTCTCTTTGTTAACTAAGCAAATTAGAATGAGCAGCATCAGTTGTGCAAATTAATAGAGGTAATGGAGCAGGAGCTTCAAGGAATTGTAGGAGACAAGGAGGGACCAATAGAACATAATGCGTCACTCACAGGGATGGTGGATAACGAAGCCTTGGCAGCACGTATCACTGCACCAATGAGTGACTCAAGATGAGTCACAATGATTGTGTTGGGGGTCTATTGGGTAGCGGAGGCCCCGCATAATGGTTTTGGGGCATAACGCCCATAATTTAGGGCAATGATATTGTAAAACATTCCACAAAGTGCACAGAGCGGGAAATGTAATGGGTCAAGTCAAAGGGTTGTTTGCCTGAAAATAATGTAAAATAATAGAAAGTGAGTTAGCCTTCCCATGCTCCACAGGCCATGGGAATGTATAAATAGAGCAAGGCTCTAAGGATAGAAGGTAGCTTTTCGGGAGAAAGATCTGATGTAATATGGGTTTTTGATGATACTCGCTCTGGGTTTGGAAGTCTGAGCCTTGGATTGTAGTAGGAGATAGAGGCTCCATAGCTGTGTGCACAGAGGCCTAGTAAAGTCCATAGCTATGTGAACGATCCCCTATAGCTGTGTGCATAGGGAAAAAAGTGGATTGTACTAAAACAAAGACATTAACAAAGAAAATTTGGTTTTGAAATATTGCAGATCTATTTTTATTCCGATTTTGGCATCTATTATGATATATGATTTTATGCCTGTCTTTAAGAATTAGGATGGCGCACACTGGTTATTAGTATTGAATGCTTACATAAGACCTTAGGAATTAGATCAGATCTATAATAAACACATTAATTAATAAGAATATAGGAAGTGTCTCATCGCCGAGCTACGCAAAGGCCAGATAGTTGTGCAGAATTGCACAAGCATGTAGAAAGGTTCATGACCCTTCTTGTCCTCATCAAGACATCTGTAGGGTGTAGAAACCTAGTTCCAGCACACTCCCCTCCTACCTCGGGTGAGACTTCAATCCGCGCTCCGTAAATTTTTGCTGAAAGGGCTAGTAATGCAGGATTTGTTTAGCTAAAACTCTTCTGAACCTAGGTCAAGCCCCAAAAATATAACACATATCAAGTGTCGGTAATATCAAGGAGAGAATGAATTGTAAGATCACTTCATGTCTAGAAAATATCATGACATTCTGATTGTAAGTTACAAAAGTACATAGTAAAGAAACACACTTTACCTAACTCTAGACTAGACCAAGTTATACTTAACTATTTCCTATGTGTTGGAATATCTAAACAAAAAATAGGCACACAACACAAAAAAAAAATTATATTCACATGGGCAGGCAAGCCAAACAAATTTTAGATCACTGCCCTAATAAAAATGTGTACAATACAACATAAGGGGGATTTTTGGGTTGTTACATGAGACATACAACTGAAATAAGATTCTCTTCTTGAAAATATAATATTAGTTAAAAAATTATGACTTTTAATCCTTAAAATGCCAACTTACCTAGCCAATATTTTGGGAAGGCGGGAACCATCCTCAAATTTTTGTATCACAAATTAAGTGATGGGCTAGCACACACTTCTTCCTCTCCTCTTCCATCCATGGTTGTAAGAGGACAAAGATGGCATAAACATTAGTTGTTTCTATATGTTGTCTACAGAGTATATTAGCCATACTTTTTCCCTTTCCCTACTTGTATTTGACCTCAAAAGCGTAAAATTGCATTCTAACTATCTACTTTTTCTACTCTTTACAAGAGATTCATTGCTGCCAAAAATATTTAAGGCTAGAATTATGAGACTTTTCCTTGAAATTCATCCCCAATAGGTATTAATGCCATTTTTTAATTACATGAAATACATTTCCTACTTACAAGAGGTTTTTCAAAGATCTTTTCCATTAAGATGGTTACCTTAAAGGAAAGTGTTCTTGCTTTGTTTAATAAGACCACATTAAGTCCTACTTTTAAACCATCACATGTGGAGTGGAAAAAATAGGTGTACACATCATAGCTTGCTTCAAAGTGAAAAACACATGGATAGCTCATTAGAACACTAAAATTATTTTTTTCACTACAAGGAAAAGAGCCACTAGTGAAGGTTTTTGTGGAAGCCCTATAACAAATAGCCCAAAAATTTGTTTGTAGTAGAGGTCACTGGCCGAGTTGGGCGGGTGGAATTTTTAGCGCATTTGCTTTAATGGTGTGTCTATAATACACTAATGCATCAATGCTTTATAAAATTATACACACTGGTGCTTAATACGATATGGTGCATTGCAATAGAGTTAATTATTTATAAAAATAAAAACGCAATGGTTTGTTGAGTACACATTGTGCACCGGTGCATATACAACTCAATTAGCATTGGAGAAGGGGTTAAATTTAAAAAAATGTTAGTTGTAAAATTCATTTTTCCCGGTTTGGTGTGATACTCTCATGAAGCCCCAATGCTAAACTCGTATACAAATGTCCTTGTGCATAAACAATATGATGGACCGTTGTGGGGGTTTTAACTTAAAAATAGCAGTGCACTTATAATATTCTATGCACTAGTGTGGTTCGTTGAATTGAAGGACCTGATGCTTAATAGAAAGTGGTCCACAGTTGCAGGGTTTTTTCTATACAATTAAAAACAATGATGCATTATCTATATCAATTGCACCAGTGTGTATACTACTCGATAACACCATAAAAAGGCTAAATTTAAAAAATGTCAGTTGTAAAATTCATTTTCACCATTTTGGTGCTATACTTCCCTGAAGCATCGATGTTATTCCTATATTGAAATGCCTAGTGCATAAATAAAAAGTTTCACCATGATAGGGTTTTAAATTTAAAACAAATAATGGTGCTCTAGGTGAAGTCAGAGCAGCGATGCATATACTACTTGATAGCACTAGAAGAATGTTAAATTTTAAAAATTCTGGTCGTAAAATTCTTTTTCACCATTTTGATGCTATACTCCCATGAAGAATCGATGTTATTCGTATATTGAAATGACCTGGTGCATAAATAAAAAGGTGCATCTCTATAGGGGTTTTAATTTAAAAAATTGTAGTGCTCCAGGTGAAACCAGAAAACTAGTGCGTATACTACTCAATAACACTAGATAAAGGTTAAATTTAAAAAATATCAGTCGTACAATTCATTTTGACCAGTTCGATGCTATACTCACATGAAGCACTGATGTTATTTATGTATTAAAACACCTTCATGCGTAAAAAACAATGTGCACCATTATAGGGGTTTTTATTTAAAAATAATGGTGTGCTTATGAAATTGTACACAATGATGCAGTTGCTCAAGTGAACTAGAAAATGGTTAAATAAAAAAATCTACTGGCCATAAAATTCATTTTTACCATTTGTCATGTTGTAGAACTCTCTAACACTGGTGCTACTCTTTCATCTATGAAGCACCTTACCATCGGTGCTTCCCTTTCTTTCCATCCTTACATTTTTTTCTCATTGTGTGGCTTTCAATTTTTCTCAAATGGTGGTCAAGTTCATTTTTTCCATTTACACGGAAACCATGCCTCCCCGACGAGAAAACTTCTAAGTAATGTCTATGTTTCTCTCGAATTAAAATTTTCAGCAGAGTAAAATTGAAAATTAGGTTAAAAATCCATTGTTTTATAATTTCTTTTCCTGCACAATGCATTCAACAAGTTCAACTTGTACCAGTTACAATGCACCTTATAAATTTATATGGTGCACTACAAATTCATGAGTTTAGTTAACACATTGAAGGTTTGTTGGTGTGTTTGTAAAATTGAAACACAAAGAGAAAAGTTATAATTTTTACGACAACACATCTTGTAAAAGTTCCTGATGCATTTAGTTTTACCAAATGAACTACTTGGAAAATATTAAAAAAATATAGCTTGGTGCATTTGTTAACTTGAATGTTTCATTTCAGTGTGAAAATGTTATGTATATGAACTAGTGCAAAATGTTATGTTGACCCATTGTGTTGAAAAATAATAATAGCCAACTTGTTTGTATGTATTCGTACTAAAATTGGCGTGTCAAGTTATTGTGCGCACCATGGCTGGTGCTTTGTTGTTTTTGTGATGCACTATTTCCAATGCATTCATGTTTTTTGCCAGACTATTATAGACATTTTTGGGCACTTCAACCCCAATCATAAATGTCCATAAACTGAGGGCTCCTAAGTCCCTAAAAGTGTTGCTTCACTGCCTAAAGGAACAACGTCAGTTCATTACATCATCTCCTAGAAGTTCTCCACTAAAAACTACTCATAAATGGTCAAAACTGGACCATAATAAAAAACCCAGTGTAGAGGGTGCGATGCATATCACCTTCCCAGTGTACAAGGTGTGATGCATACTGAATGGCTCCTCTGTAGGGTGCGATGGTTGCAAATGGACAAATGGCAGGGACAAAATGCGAGGTAGAAGATCATGGAATCTTCCAGAAGCTTTCCCTCTGACACTTGCCTCTCTGTTTTCGACCACGGATGAGTAAGAGATCACCATTCTCTAAGTGGAAGTAGGAACTATTAGAGAGAGGACACTAATCAAGACACCAGAAGATGACTCACCTCCCTTCAATCATCTATATATGGATCCCTCATCACAGAGATCTAGAGGCTGGAATATTGTATCTTATAGAGAAGTGCTATTGGTTTTCTGGTGTATATTCATAGTGTTGGGTGATCTAAGCTTTACTTGAGGTGAAGAAGGGCTTTCTTGTTGGAGGATGATGCTGGGTCAGAACATATGGTTGTAATCCTCTTACTATTTTTCATCTTAATAAAGCTATTCAATTTTTCCTCCATATTCTTGTATCTTTACTTATATATGCATTTGTATGGTTAACACACATCTGGTCCTATGTTATTTATGAATATAGATATTTGTTCTTCGATAGTAGTATGTTGTTGTAATTCCACAGGTGCTCTTTGAAGCTGGGCAGACGAAGAAGAAGCAGCAAAGCTCTATCAGGAAGGAGAGGAAATCAAGCGCAAGACTAAGGTTGGTCTCCTTTGTTCCACTCCTATCTATTTTTATAAAGGAAAGTGAAAGTAGACTTTACTTGTTTGTTTCTAAGATAGCTACCAGTCTTAGTGGGAATAGCAGAATTCAAGTGGACACTATTCCTAATAACAAAATGGTGACTCTACTGGGGAGAGACTAGATTGTATGTTATCCTATCTTTGTTTCTTTTATAAACTTACAAACGGACCCTGAAGCCAAGCCAGCTAGCCTTCGAACTGCATTTGTCATACAAATGCAAAGTAGATCAATGCTGCTTCAGTCTATCTCTGGGTTTTGTTTATAAATTAAACAATTGATATGCAAACAGTTTAATTTCTATAAGTGGTGGCTCTAGTAGCCTGCTTATATCTACCCCTATGATTTACATATACTGAACATCACTTACTCAGCCTAAATCCCTGAACTGAATTGAAAATTGTGAGTAAAAACTTGTTTAAAGTCTTGCATTGGTACCATCACACCCTGCCTTCAAGGAAACCTATATGCATCGCACTTCTTGAGTGCAGTAAGTGCGCTGCATACTGAATTCACAGTGTGACAGGTGCGATGGTCAGGGAAGGTTAACTTTACCTTCATACTTTGTTTTTCCTCACTGTTTTCAGTCCTATTCAAGAGTTTCGCTATCTGTGGCAGTGTATCTCTGTGAAGACCCCCTTCTCTTACATTATTCCACCTCCATAGTGCAAAGAACTGTAAGTGTTTTTATGTATTGTGTGCCATTTTCAGTTCTCTTTTGCAAAAAAGTAGCATAGTCAAACTGTCATTTCTTGATATGAAAGTGTCGTAGCTATCATTTTCAGTTTTAGAAGACAATCCCATTTTTCTTGATAGACGATAATACAATTACTATTGCATATGATTTGAATTAGTAGTTTTTAAAGTGTCGAAAAGAAATTTTCATTTTGAAATCGCAAAGTGTCTCTCTTACCTTAACTTCATTTTGAAAAGAAATTTGTTGAGTATTGTCGCTTTGAAAGTAATTTAGATTTGCACATAGATTTCTTATCATCATTCATATATTAAGAAGGCTGAAAACAAATACATGCATGTGCATTTGCATTTTGACTGCTTGGTTTGATTTATGACAGTGCATTTAGCGTGTGCTCTGTGCTCTTTGCTGAAAGATTCTTAACTTTCTTTCCTTAGTAGCTAGGATTTTCATTGCCAAAAGAAGATTAAACATTTATTTATCATCTTAGACTGCATTTTAGGAATTGTATACACATCACGCAGTGACCCTGAAAGGCAAATTTTTTAAACAAGATCAACTTAAAATAAATTTAATGAATCTAACAACGCTTTGGAACCTAACGCACAACATCTAGGGATCTAGGCTAGAGACGTATTCCGACATTGTAAAACCTGGTAACTGTTGTTTCCATTGTTGGTTGGGTGATTCCTCCACTCTGAGATGGCAAGTGCTAGTACAGACTTGTGCTCCCACGTACTGTCATGTATATTTTGGGAGACCACAATAGGCTGCATCCTTTATCCTTAGGAAGCCGTGTCTGCCGCCCTATCGATCGCAATTGACAAAACACAACATTCGGGAAGATTGATTGCCGTACTATAAAAAGTATTCTGTAGTTTTGTGATTGTTTTGGTAATCTCCTCTGCCTAGATCTCCAGAGAAGTCCATTTTGCTCCTTTTTAGACTGCTTAAAGGAAAAGGTCCTCTGAGCACTTGTCACTTCAGGCTCAATAAAAATCGAAGGCGACTAGAGTCATCTTTTGTTTTTTCTCAACTCTTTAAAATTGAAAAAACAAGTTGTGTCAAAGCGTTTAAAATTTATTTTAATTAGAATAACATCACAAATTCCCTTGTTGGTCTTTAGGTTGAGAAAATGGAGTCTACCGACCAAGGATTTCCCCTTGGAGGAAATCCTATTCCTTTCTCCTCTTGGGGAGATGTTGGTGCACCCCATATGGCCACTTTGTCACTTCCAGGGTTGACAATTGGTTTAACTGTCTGGCTCTTCTCTACCTCTGTCGTTCAGAATCCCGTAATTCTTGAATAATCAAGTCAGCAACTAGATGACACTAGAGTTGCCTCCCAACCTTCTACCTCATCTGATTCTCCCTCTCCTCCTTCCTCTTCACTTGATAAAGCCGATAAAGCTAAAAATCAAGTAACTGAGAAGAAGAAGAAGCAGAAAGAGAAAAAGGAAAAGAAGAAAAAGGAACCAAAATCGAAAGGGGGCAACCAAGCGTCATCTAGCGAAAATCCTCACACCACACTATCGAAACCTAAATCTCCTTGTGTCATTTGCAATGGAGACCACTATCACTGAGATTGTCCTTGCATCCCTCGAATATTAAGGGACTGGTCTCCTCATTTGCACAATCTGGTGGCGTCAACCTCTGACGATCATGTTGAATGCACACCATCAACCAGTGAAAGTGAAGCACTTGGATAGAAAAGGAATCCCATATTTCCTTGTAAATTGTGTGAAGGAAATCACATCGTCCATCGTTTTCCCTTCCTTGATGAAGCTAAAAGAGTTTTGGATGACCATCCTGCTTCACCGCTACGACTTCCTCCTGGATATAAAAAACTCTTGCCAAGTCCTCCACTGGTTGAAAATCTGGCTGGCATGTCATTGTGGTTAGCCGAAGCATCAATCATTGAAAATGAACCCTCTGAGTCCATACCAGACGAAATTCAAAAGGTCGAGACGGTAGTTGACCCGGTCTTTCCTTTAGAGTGTTCATCCTTGAAAGATACCGTCACTGAAGACAAAGAGAACGACACCGTTCAAATTCTTTTCATAAACACAGACTCCGATGAACTTGGGGGTAGTCCACCCATTCCTTTATCGCAGGAAGGAAGTTCATCAGAGTCATATCCGAACGTCTACTCAGTCCCACCTCCAAGCAACCTAGTCATTTCCTTCGACTGGAATCTACTAGGCAGACCCCGTTTACCAACTAGTGTACCATTCAGAATCATTGTACAACTTTATAGAATGGTTATGGTTGGTACCATCATCCATGAAGGGGATTCTATGAGTATCCTTTCCTCAAACGCTTAGAAAGCACTTGGTTCGCCATCGCTTTTGCCTGAAATGAGAAATCTGACAGGCTTCGACAAAGGAACCAGTCAACCTTTAGGGATCCTTCCAAATGTGCCCATTACTTTGAGAAGGAAAACCATTCAAATGAACGTGATGGTAGTTCAAGGACCCTTGGATTATAATATACTCCTTGGATGTGACTATATTTATTGCATGGGAGTCGTTGTCTCCTCACTCTGTAGAGTAATGTGTTTTCCGCACAATGGCAGAATGGTCAAGCTCGTAGACCAAATGTCATTCCTCATTCCACACATTGCGAATAGTCAAATGCCATCCCTAAATGGTATTTTCATGTAAGGAATGTCTCATCGATCTCCATTCCGTCAACCTGATGAGCGCGAGCGATTGAGGATGGTGTGACTGAAACCCAGGGGGCATGCACCTTGGTTTGTTTCGGCAGGAAAACCTTGTGTACAGAGTAGGTTTCCATGGAGGGCATATGACTAGTATGACGCACGTGTCCTCACAGGAAAATGGGATTAGGTTGGAATAAGATACCTTTGTCAAAGTTATGTGAGTGGAGTAACTCTACGCCACTCCCCTTTGTCTATTTCGGTAGACATCGCCAAGGAATCATTTTATCTACTACGCGGATAGAAGTGTCATGGTAACCTGGGAATTTTTCGCTATACCTAGGGGCATGCAAACCTTTATGCATGCAAGCAAATAGCGACTATTTATTTTTTAAAGTTGTAGGACCTCTAACCCTTTAAACCCATAAGGCTGGTCGTTTCCTAGCTTGCATAAAGAAAGGATTCGAGGCAAAGCTTCAAAAGGTGCAAGCCTCTTCAAAATGTCATCTTGAATGAGACATCCTTATTATACGACTGGCGAGCAGTGTTACCATAGGGTTCAAGCTCGTTAAAAATTAAACCCCCCACGAGCAGTTTTAGCACATAGTTCAAGCTCGTTAAAAAATAAACATAAGTCATGAGCAAATGTTTCCCCCAACGTTTAAGCTCATTAAAAAATGAACCAGTAAATAACCATTGTGAATTCCTTATCACCAGCTTTTGAGCCTTGGTCGTGTTCTCATCATCACCTCCACTATGTTTTTAGCTAATCATTCACCCCCATATGATTATTTACCCCTTCATGGAACATCTACGAAGAGTGATTCTATTAGCCATCCTTGTGAAACTACCGTGATTGGAGAATTCCAAACCTTATCTAGGATCAGTTGTTACCCGAAACCATCACTTATTCCTTGAAAATGAATCTCCTTTAAGATCTTTTCAACCGACTCATAAATATGAAAAGATTGTCGAGTGATTGGCCTCTCTAACTCGTAAAATTCATCATAAGTGCTATCTCTCCTCTAGATTTTAATATTTTTGGACCTGAGGGATTATTACAAAAAAATATTGAGCACTTGTCTTGTTCGGCTCGTTAAAACTATTGAAAATTCATCCCTTTTGTATTATTTTGTGCTTTTACATACTTAAGGGATTACATGATGAAAAAGAATCATTGTAGTCTCCTTTCTGTTCCTTCCAGACTCTCTAAAATTGAAAGGGACCAAGTTATCTTTGTCGTTAAACTTGTTAAAACCAAATAGCGACAAACTCATCCAAATGGACGAGAACGAGTTTCACTATCCCTAGGCTCGCTAAAATATAGCGACAGGTTCACCCAAAGGGCGGATTATAGAACAAGCATATGTTATCCTCCTAAAGCTTGACAAAAAAAAATAGGTACTAGTCAACAATGACTGGGGAAAATTTGGAAGAAAACTTGAAAAAGATTTATTGGTAGCAAGTCGCTCTTGAACATGATAGTTTCCTTCCACATCCATGCCAGGTTGGGTTGTTCCGTTCACTGGCCATCACCATTGGTCCATCACACCATCCATCTTTGGGTTTAATGCTACCAATCCATCATCAGTGTTGCCGATATGCTCAAGAGAAGTCATTCAGACAGTTCACCTGTGTCTCACCCACTGCAATACATTCATGCTCCATTCCTTCATGACCACCACCCTGAACCCTATATCGTCAGATTGTTTTCACCTCTAAAATCATTTGCTTTGTTCCATCTCGTTGATGTGGGATTCATTAAGGCCCTCCTATGACAGGTAACTTCTTTTTGACATCAGCTCATTATCTAAGAAGATGACTTACGAACAACCCTTTTAGTACTTTGAAGCTTGCATGCCTCAATACCAAGTTTCTCACTTTCGGCGACAGGTCTACATCAATGGCCTTCGACCAAGAGATTTTACATGGTTTTCAACGCCAAGTCCTTTTTTCACACCACGCAAATTGTATTGTAGTACCTTGAGGGTCATTGTCAATATTGGTGATTCCTCTCGCACCTGTTAACAACTTACATCATTGGCTAGTAATCAGGCGATGTCTTTCCATGTTCGACTCCAGAACATTTTTCACATGGATCGACTTGTACTCTGAGTGAAGATTGAATGAGTTTTCAAGACCCTGGATCTAGTTTCATCCATCTGGGCTGTGATATGTTCAGGAATATAAAGACATCAAGTGTACATCATTACCAAACAGATGATCATCCAAATCATCAGTTTGCCACACAGACGATTGTCTGTCCTATGTAGATGAAAATGAATTTATAAATCTGAGCATGGGAATTCCCCCCTCAGCGAGATCATGAAAACATATTGTCAAAATAATGTATTGTATCGTATCTTATTACAGGTTGCCTCCCAGCTCGAAAAAACTTCGGATCCTCATAGTAAAGCATTTCACCCTACATAAAAAAGATTAATGACCTCATGCTTTAGGGGGCAACTGTTATAGACATTTTTGGGCACTTCAACCCCAATCATAAATGTCTATAAACTGAGGGCTCCTAAGTCCCTAAAAGTGTTGCTTCATTTCCTAAAGGAACAAGGTCAGCTCATTACATCATCTCCCAGAAGTTCTCCACTAAAAATAGCTCATCAATGGTCAAAACTGGACCATACTGAAAACCCAGTGCAGAGGGTGTGATGCATATCACCTTCCTAGTGTACAAGGTGTGATTAATACTAAATGGCTCCTTTGTAGGGTGCGATGGTCAGGAATGAACAAATGGCAAGGACAAAATGTGAAGTGGAAGATCATGGAATGTTCCATAAGCTTCCCCTCTGACACTTGCCTCTCTGTTTTCGACTAGGGATGAGTAAGAGATCACCATTCTCCAAGTGGAAGCACGAACTATTAGAGAGAGGACACTAATCAAGACCCGAGAAGATGACTCACCTCCCTTCAATCATCTATATATGGATCCCTCATCGCAGAGATCCATAGGCTGGAATTTTGTATCTTATAGAGAAGTGTTGTTGGTTTTCTGGTGTATATTCATAGTGTTGGGTGATCTAAGCTTTACTTGAGGTGAAGAAGGGCTTTCTTGGTGGAGGATGATGCTGGGTCAGAACATATGGCTGTAATCCTCTTGCTACTTTTCATCTTAATAAATTTATTCATGTTTTCCTCCATATTCTTGTATGTTTACTTATATATGCATTTGTATGGTTAACACACATTTGGTCCTGTGTTATTTATGAATATAGATCTTTGTTCTTCTATAGTAGTATGTTGTTTTGATTCCACAAGTGCTCTTTGAAGCTGGGCAGACAAAGAAGAAGCGGCAAAGCTCTATCAGGAAGGAGAGGAAATCAAGCACAAGACTAAGGTTGGTCTCCTTTGTTCCACTCCTATCTATTTTCATAAAGGAAAGCGAAAGTAGACTTTACTTGTTCGTTTCTAAGATAGCTACCAGTCTTAGTGGGAATAGCAGCATCCGAGTGGACACTATTCCCGGTAACACAGACCATTTGGAGTGCATTCCTTCTTTTGGTGCACCGAGGATGATTTTTTTAGTTGAAAGTTATATGTCCGCATTTATAAACACATTTTTCATTTCATAAAAAAATATGTTTTATGTATGTGGCTGATGTATTTTATATGTCAATCATGTAGAGACTTCAACAAAGGGAGGAGAAACAATAACAGGAGCAAAGGTTGGACCAATACAATATGTTATGACTATGGGAGGCATGAGAGAGGGAGAGATATTTATACCCTTGCCTTACTACCATAGAGACCGAAGTCCTCTTGAGGAATGTAGGTCTCCTTAAGTACTATGAGGAGGCTACATCCCTAAAGGAACATCGTTGATTGTTGACACAGTTGATCCGTGAGTGGGATTTACACCAATAGGTTTTTCGTGTCGATCTTGATCAATGGTATCCGCCCACTAAGTAGGACATGTATTTTATCACTGCACTATCTAGGAGAGGGGATTATTTTCCTCAGTTCTATGATGTAATGCAAGGTGTTATAGCATAGATTAAGCTTGCCTACTCCCAGATATATGTTGGGGATCATGTAGTGCATCGTGAGTACAACTAGTATATTTTCAGGTCTTTGGTGGAAAACTACGAATTACCTCTTTTGGTGTAGAGGAGGTTAGGTGAATCTCACTATTAGTGAGTACCATTGCCCACTATACCAGTGATGGGAAACACATTAGTTTCAATCTTTTGTTTTATGTCAATTCTTTGGTGCAAAGGCCATGATGTATCAAATGGTCTACTATTTTTACGTGGTAGTTTTGTATGGATTTAGATAGATTTTATGCTATGATACATGGGGTGGTGAACTTCCCCTTTTCTTTGGATATTTTTTGTTTATTTTTTGAGAGGTTTCTGAAGATGAGGCCTAATTTTGACCATCACCCTCCTAGGTCGTTGATTAAGGTGTGAATGCACATGTGGGGCGAGATGATTCCCAAGAGAGGTCAACCAGAGTATCTGTTTAGGATTTGTCCTAAGGAATTGACATTACTGGCTAGTGAGGATGACCACATTTTAGTCTTGTTGTGGTGTCCTTACGCGGGGATGGACTGGCAACAGTGTCGTAACATCCTCTTCACGTTGAATGAGCCTGCATATGATAGATGTACTATTATTGTTTTTCTTTAAATTAATCTAGTTTCATTTTATTATCTTAATTTATTAGAATAAAATTTATTCTACTGCATTCTTTAACTTGTTTACTTATTGTTCTATGCTATCTAGTTTGTAGATATTGACACAATCATTTGGGAACCTGCCTCCTCCCCCACCAAATGTAGATGTAGATATGGATGAGGTCTCGGTGGGTGAGGAACATCCTTAGATGCACATGGGTGTGGGCATGCAACTGCGTAGGGCTATTGTCAATTCAGGATGGAGTACTGTGACTAACTCTGTAGTATCGAGAGAAGTGAGCTATTGGGCCTTCCCACCTATATGGAACTATTGGTCATTGATGCTAGAGGAGTAAGCCCAGGGGTTGTAATATGGCCAATGGAGATGAAAGATAGTGTGGTGTCGATGATCGCAGATGCCGCACTGAGCTCTTCACCCAAACATATAGAGTAGATCCTAGGCTCTTGTAACTCTTGAGGGACTATCCACGCAATATTATGAGTCTTATGCATCGTATGATCAAAGCTACCAGGGTACTAGTACTGAGGAGGGATGAACATGAAACAAATACACATGAGTCTTCACCTAGTATTGCGTCATCAAATCATGATGATTAGGGTGATTATCCTTCTATTGATCAGGGTGGAGATTCTTCTAGTGATCCTTCAAACACACGCTCTTCACCCAAACATATTAACCCATTGGATCATGATCACAGTGTTGGTGATCCTTCTAGTAGACTCCACCTCCTCATCATTTACGTCATTATCACTCACTACCTCATGTTTCTCCTTAGAGATCAGACCAACCATCTTCTCCTCCACCTCATCATTCGAGTATTGAGGTAGTTGACCATCCATCGTCTTTTGCTACAGTCTAACTTCCTAATTTTGATATAGACCAGGTTGCCACTACTACTGTTGTATCAAATATTTGACTTGATGCAGTTATTTGAATTTTCTGTATATATATTGCATTTTTTATTCATGTTGATGTACTTAATTTATATGTTGGTGTTGATGTATATATTGTTTTCATTTAATGTGCTTGCAGATAGATGTGTATGCGAGCAATTATTTGACATGAGATGTATATTTGAGGATGTGTGGTGATGATGTTAGATTACAATGCTTGTGTTTTTCTAGATGTGATCACAATGATGATGACCTTTTAGATTATTATATTTGTGTGCTATCTCATAATGTTTATACGTGCTAGAGGTGTACATATTAAATGATGTTATCAAATTTGAATGTGTATTTTAGATTATGCTTATGTTTGTTAGACAATTATCATCATGATGTTTATTTTTATGAAATGATATTTATTATAGATTATGTATTGGTGAATTTATATCAAAATTTTATATATGAAATTACATGTAAATGACTTAAAAAGAACTCAAAGATATTTTTATAAATTACAAAGTTTAATATGGTTCAAACTTTAATTGTAAAATTAACATAAATATTTTTTTATTGCTTCGATAGTTCACACATATTCATTCTAACCTAATTAGTAAAATATTTCAATACTCACAAATAAAAAATAATTAATGGTAAAATAATTTTGTTAGTTCTTAATAAGACGAAAATGTGTAACTCATTCAATTTTTAATATAAAACATTAATAATAATAAATTATTCAAAA
>APFE030388727.1:0-28255 GCA_000404065.3 Pinus taeda | reverse complement strand
TTTTTATGCTTTTTTGATATTAAAAATTTAGTTACTAATTAAAAATATTATTAATTATTAGTTTTCACACTTTCTAACACTTAAGTTTTAGTTTACTGATAAGGTAAAAATTATAAGATCACTTAGTGAATACCTTGATGGTAGGGCTATTTCTATGGATCTATTTTACCTGGCATGTTTCCATCTATTTTAAGCGACTTGCTTTCTACTCAGCCTCTTTGCTTATAGCTGCAACCGACCATTTTGAAGATAATAAGAACCATAAAACCTTAGTGACTGTTAACATAATTCGAATCCGTAAACTAAAAAAATCCGTATCGTATTAACTTTATCGTATCATGACACAAACCGAATCGTATTAACGAATTTCCGAATTTTTTAGGCCGATACGGCTGAACTTGGTAACTTAGGTATTAAGCATATGGAATAAACCATGTTAGCAAAAATCTATTCGCATTCAAGCCCAACTCTACCATTTGCAGTAAGCTTAAATTTGCATTAGAATCCACCACCACTTCCTCATTCTATCAGACTCCCACATATCCTCATGCTGTTTAGTTTTCTTTGCTTTGTGATAATCAACGACCACTTCCTCACTAACTAAAATATTACTATTTGCAATAAGCTTAAACTTGCATTAGAATCCACCACCACTTCCTCATTCTCTCGAGAATCCCACGTATCCCCATGATTTTTAGTTTTCCTTGCTTTGTGATAATCCACCACCACTTCCTCATTCTTTCCACACTAACACGTATCCCCATGATTTTTAGTTTTCTTTGCTTAATGATAATCCACCACCACTTCCTCATTCTCTCGAGACTCCCCAGTATCCCCATGATGTTTAGTTGTCTTTGCTTTGTGATAGTCCACTACCACTTCCTCATTTCCTCGAGACTCCCAAGTATCCCCCATGATGTTTAGTTGTCTTTACTTTGTGATAGGGTCTAAGAATGAGTTAAGCTATGGAATTAGCGAAGATTAATCATTCATAAACCAGTGGGGACCATGGATACAACCACAATACCATAGCTAGAGACCGTGAATCATTACCAACCAGCATTTGCGCTTTTTTCTATTTAATTCATGATTCTAAGCATTTCCAATTAAGTGTAACTCTGGTTTCTCCTTGTTATTACAATATTACATTAAACTAAAAAAAGAATAGCAAAACCATATACTATATTTTTAATATATCCAAACTACTTTATATCATAACTAGTATGGAAATTAGCAAACTTTCCTATTCTATATCTACAACACAAAACTACCATATCTACAACATAAGACTACCCTCAAAGGAGTGTAGGATAACAAGCTAATATTATTTATATATATATATATATACCTTTTTGACTTTCGTTTTATATATATACTCTTTTGGTTCTGGGTTGAAATAAAAAAAGATCTATAATGAAGGTTAGTGAAGGTTAGTGAACCATGATTGTTTCAAGTATTTTCTTAATTTCTTATCCAAAGACTTAATGGTTTGAATGGTTCTATGTTATTCAAAACATTTTGTTATTATGCATATTTGACTAACCTAGTGATCTTATATGTGTGCATTCATTATAATTCATCTCTTTCTTTACATATGTGTGTAAAAAATGTCAATGCTTATCAAATGCATGTAGAAAGACTAAAGTATATTGACTATTAACCATGAGCTTGAGCTTCTCTCATAGTTGAACTCGTAATTGGAAATTGTTTGTCTAATATTTCTTTGACTGTGTAAAACTAAAGGACATAATCTAGTTTCTTGATTAAATAAAAAAAGCGCCTATGTTATGCCTATTCTTTCACATTCGAGTTCAATTGTGCACCATCTAACTTATTATTTCCTAATTGAGGCTTATCCACTATGGAAAACAATGGTCCTGAAATAAGAAACCCCTAGGTCTAGAGCAAGCAAAACATTAAGGATGTGATATTTATCATAAAATTATAAAGGGAAGTTAATAATGTAGTCAGAATTATAAAGGGAAGATAATATTGTAGTCACTGTTTATTTAAGGTAGATGAATCATCAAATTTTCATGGAAAAATATATTGACACTGTAAACGATTTCTTATTGCAAAGTACAAGTGAAAATTTTTAATTAAATTATTTACATTGGACGGATTTTTATGACCAATGTTTCTCATGTTGGGTAAATATTGTCACTATTAATTTTCTTGATGTTATATCTAATATGCATATTTTATTCTTTAATTTACTTGTTATATAAGAATTTATCATGGTAGTGTTACATGTGGAAAATTCAATGGAAAATGCCAACGTAGATTTGGTCATCAATGGATATTTCTATGAATAATATTATGAAATAATCAAATTTCAAAAATTACCCTAACACAACTCTAAATTGAATGACTAATGGAAACATATTATAATC
Organism: Pinus taeda; assembly: GCA_000404065.3. Classification (NCBI taxonomy): domain Eukaryota; kingdom Viridiplantae; phylum Streptophyta; class Pinopsida; order Pinales; family Pinaceae; genus Pinus; species Pinus taeda. The sequence goes on along the minus strand of APFE030388727.1, from coordinate 25,862 downwards.
ATGAATTCACACATAAGTAGCAATGTGCAATATACCATTATAGTATGCTAATTTGCATTAAAAATCATTCCAGTAATGTCAAAATAACATAAAGTTATAGGAATCTCATTCAATCCATGTTTTGATAGGGGAAACATCTTCCTATTCATTTATAAAATCTTAACAAATTAGATAAGAAATTACATAAAAATAAGACAAGTGTATTATTGGGTTGAGTCATCATAGAAATAATCCTATTAACTTCTTTGACATATACCTAACTTGCCTTTAATATTTTTTGTCACACATAAAGAAATGTTGTCACTTTTAATATCAAACTATAGAGGGATTAATATTGACTATTTTGTAATAAAGTTGAAATAGTAGGTCAAACTTGTTGTATATAATTTATTCATATCAATCCTAATTTCCCCCCACAAAAAATCATAACTTTCATTATGTGAAATAGTGAAAATTACATGTTATAGATGTATAAGGAATACCAAAATTGGTTATGTGTTCACTCAACAAACATCTGAGTGATACAACCATGTATGAGTCTATAAAAAAAATGTAATATAATTGATCTAGAAACACAAAAACTACATAAATATGTCATTTTCTAACGTGCATAGTAAATTTGTAGTACTATCAGTATCAAAGGTCACATACTATGACTATATAAATATATAAAAAAAAGTATTGTAAAATAATTCAGTTTAATTTTTTGAATGCAGTCATTCCATAAAGGGGCGATGATATTATTGGTAATGTGCATTCCCATTGTGTTCATTGATCAACTATGTCTTGCATACCTATTGCACGCCCACCTGGATACCTGATCGGAAAGATTGTTCCCTTACCTGTAAATGTTGTGACATGTGATTACATCAAATTGATCTTTAATCATGAGAACATCCTCTAGTAATGTCCTGAGTGTGTGCATGTGACATGTAGTGTGAAGATTGAACCAATCAATAAGAACACCTGAATCACCAAAGACCTGTAGTTTCCAACATCCATGTTCAAGTGAAAATAACATAAGTAACTTTAAACTATAAAGCTTAGAAAATTTATTCGTACTATTGCCCAAACTAGATTGAAGTTTGTAGAAATGCTCATTATTGAGGTATAAAACTGCCCTACCCCTGCACTGTCCATTTTGTGTTGAACTGTCGAAGTAGGCCCAAGGGAGAGAGTGATCAATATTCTCAGGTTGGATATAGAGGAATTTGTTTCAAGTGTCCTCCTGAGATAAAAGATTGTATATAGATAGGATTTGTGCTCCAATAAGATCATGATGAATTTAAACCTTTGAGAAAATCTTATGATTCCTACTGAGCCATGTACCCCAACAAATCAACAAAGGGAGATTTTTTAGCTTGTGAGGTGAGGTCTCATTCCACCAACTTTTGTAGGCTTCATTAAAAGAATCACCCCTCCATCTAATATTGATATTAATTTCTTGGTATATGACATTCCAAATTGAAAAAGTGTAATGACATGTTATAAATAAATCATTAACAAATTCCTCAGTACAATGGAAAAGAGCACACCAAAAAGGACCTTGGAAGGAATTCTTCATTAACTTATCTCCTGTGGGAACCTTGGTTTCAAGGAGACACCAGATGAAGATTTATGTTTTACTATGAGTTTTCAACCTCCAGGAATGTTTCCACCTCCACATTTTTTGTGTTGGTTCTTTGTTTGCTTGAATGAAAATGTTGTAGCTGTTGCAACACCCTTAAAATTTTTGGCTTACACTCAATTTCATAGCCTTCCTTGGTATTTTACATTATTGTCGCAAACATTAGAGCTCATTTGATGAGCTCTCTTGCAGTGTTTTGTTCGCTTTTGCATGCTAGGTTAACTATTGTCTTTAGCATGTTTTGATGTCGTGCAATGTCTGCAAGCCTATTCTGATGGTTTAAAAGATGTCTTTGTGTATATGAGTTCTTCTACCTATGTAAACATATGTTGCATGCATACACAAATTCCTGAGCACTGTTGCACAAGTGTTGTCATAGTCGTCCCAAAGTTTATCTTATGTGTCACACTTGTTGTATCTTTTCGTAAAGTAGTCACATGGAAGGAAATGATTTTTTCATGTGTTTGGATGATATATGTTTTCATTTCATCAAGGTATCCTAAGTGTGTGGTCAAAGTCAAGGATCTTCATAGTACATCGCCTATCCCCCACAACCATTTTCAGAAAACTTCCTGATCAAGCAACTTAGCTTCAAAGGACCCCTTTTGAACTACGCATTATGTAGTCTCAACCCTCTAAGCTATGAATTTTCTCCTTGGCACTGTGCAATGCACAATTCCTATCTCTTAGGACTATTTCACTATGCATTTCTTGTGCCCAAGCCCCACCCTTTACCTTCACAATTACACAGTTATGTCCTCCAGCCAAACTTGAACTATGCACTTCACATCTTCAAGGCTCAAGCTCATCCCCTAGTGCTTGAATTGTACAACTCCATAGAAGCCTAACCTTGCTTCACTCTTAAAATTGCACAATTGACCCTCCCAGTGTCCATTCCTTTAGCCTCATCACACTCTCTTTAGAAACTACACATTCTTGTTCTCCACACCTCCCTAAGTTATGCACTACACAGTCTCATAGCTCAAGCTCTTCTCCCTGACTGTTGGAACTGCACATTGCGCAGTCAATAAGTCCCTCTTGCCATCTTATGACTTATCCTGGGCTAAGTTGGTGGATCAGAATGCATCATCTTAGACTAGGGGGTTTTTAGATTGATGTCATCTGGTCATGAGTGAATTGTAGGAACATGTACCCTCTCATATCATGGCAATATGATGGAGAAGGAGAAGAAAGAGGAAAGAATGCCTAAAGACTCTCTTGTAGCTGAACTGAAAAGTTCATAAATCAAGAGAAAGAGAAGAGACACAAGTTTCCGACCACTATTCAAGACTGAAAATCATTGAAGATTCTGCATCACCAAGCCATGTTGAGGTGAAGAGAAAGCATCTTCAAGAAGACATCCAACACTTAGTAGCAACAGTTACTTGAAATTTCCACATCATCAAGAATTCCATGTTAGGAGTGTCATTTTATGTCATGAGTGGTCATATCTAACATCACTATTGTGTATCATGTATATTGTATTCAAAATGTATTGTAAAGTGGAAGTCTAAAGGACACACAGGATATGTAAAAATTCATGCAAGTTGAAAATTCATAGGAAGTCAAACAATCATGAGGGTAGTCAAAGAGTCACCCTTGGCTATATATACTCCCTCATTATATGATCAAAGTACTTTTCACTGTGGCTCCTCTCGCAAGGCATTAAACAGATCAACTAGTTCTTTGAGGAGCAAGGAGTGGCTCCAATGATCCACTACTAGGGCTAGTGATGTACGCTGTAAACATGTGTATTCGAATTTTTACTTAATAGAAATATCCTTCAAGGCCAATGTTGGTCACTTTAATTGCTTATTAATTTAAACAACTAAGTGCTACATAATTTGTCAACCCAGGGAAGTCTGTTTGTTCCAAAGGAAATCACACACTATATATGCTCAATCCCAAAAGTAATGAAAAGTTGTAGTAACAATTACACTAATCACTTCTTGCTTTAAACAAACTGAAGTTCTACTCTGATTTACAACGGGAACAATCTCTCTATTGCAGACAATTATCAAAAGAATCTTGGATTACATTAAAAAGAACAATCTAGGAAAACAAATCAATCTATAGAGGAAAAGACTAATTGTGTTATAATAGAGAACAAGACCCTATTCCTCAAGCGGGGATCTTCCGCACCTATTTCTGATTACCATGCTTCACAAACTCACTCTGTAAACCAGATTACCAATTAAAATAATCACTGATTACCTATGAATGGATTTATGAAAACAAAAAAATAATCAAATAAAAATAGAGTTTCAACAATAAATACAGAGTTCTAATAACGCATAAGTAATTTCAACAAATAGAGTTTAACAAGGCATGAATGAAAAATAACACTTAACACACTACAGAAATTAATGGGTGAATCTTGTGAGGAAGGTGGGCCCTTTCCTTCTCAAAAGATTCCCCAGAAAAAGGAACTAATAAGGAGTGCTCAGAACAATATTTCATTCATCTGCCAATGTATCATATTAAAAAAGATTCAAGTTCCTTTACTTTCAGCTAGACCTTCCCGTAGTCTGTCCCCCCCAATGTTGATGTCTCCTTTATTTAAAGAGGAGACATCTATTATACATTTGATTACATTATAAATCCTATTCTTAACTTGATATGCTAAAATAGGATAGTTGGTTCTTCCATTAGCAAAATGTTGTTATAATGGTTGTGACAATGCCAACTTTAGAATGTAGTTGTTGCGGCCAGTGTAACAGCTCCTTCGATGATCTCTTCATGTTGCTACCAAATCTAAAATGCAAATCACGTGTTGTTTCAGCAATGGGATTTGTGCAATGTTCTAACTGTTTCAGCAACGTAGATTGCAATGAGAAATCTACAATCTTCAGACTGTTTCAACAACATAGACCGCAATGATAAATTTGCAGTCTTCAAATTGTTTCAGCAACTATATATTTCCGATCAATGGTTAGTTATGAAAGTAATGTAAAATTATATGTAAAACAAATTAAACATATAGTAACGAGAGTAAATGTTATATACCTTTGGAAAATGGATTAAAGTAATAACATAGACTTTAAATATGGATTGAAAAAGGGTGGAAGGATAGCAAAATATGTGAGAAAAAAAGTACAATGTAGGGTCCTAACATCCTCCCCAACTGAAAGGGTTGCATGTCCTCATGAAACTTCACTTTGAATCCGAGTCCAGGTACTGGCCCCTAGAGTGCAAATTACTTAAGCAGTAACTATAGAAGGTACTGTCAGTTAGATCTCTGAACCCTTGCACATTTTGCAGCCTATGCCATGCTATTGCTTCTTCCTTTTTAGTCAACCTGCAATGAGCCTTATATTCTTGTGCTAGCATTCATAGAAGAGGAAAACGAAAATGATACCTTATCCAATTTTCAACACATTGTTGAACACATCTGATATAATTAGGTACCCTTGAGATTGCTGCTTCAAAATTAGGGGGACTGAAGGGGTTATACTCCTGCCTTTCCTTAGAGGACTGTTTCCAGAATAAGTTGTTCACTTTTAAGGCAACAACTTCCTTGGTCTTAAGAAAGTGTTGGCAGTCTTATAACACTATTGCTTGTAGTTGCCTGGTGTGTTCAACCATCCTTGGTTTTTTTGAAAATTGATGATACTCTGCAACAAAAATGGCAGGATTTTGTGGCTTTGGTCGATTCCACAGGAGACGGTTGTCTTCATTATGCCTTGTTGCAAGAAAGGCAGTCTACCATGTGATCTAATTAGTAAGGAAGGAGGCAAATGCCCTGATCTGAACATCACCAACCAAAGGGTTAAGATTGAGCTTCCTATTTTTAGGGATAGCTTCATTGTGGAGATACAACTCACAGAGTAAATGTTGATCCCTCGTGGATGCTTCTACGAAAGTTTTCACAAATTGTTCGGGTCTAAATACTTCATGAGGTCTTCCATCTTTAATTGCCTTTATTTGAAAGAACGTTAAGTGTTCTACAAGAAAAAGAGAATAATTGGAAGATGGTTTCCTAACAGCTAATAATTTCTGAACCAAATCAAACATAAGGAGTAGTTTACTTTTTAGCTCTTTATTCTCTTTCTTCTCGGTGCAAGAATGTTGGAGTACTTGCTCCAAGGCTTCCTAGTTCGAATATATATGATTTTTCCAGAGTAATTTATGCTCCTGAAACATCTTATCTTATGAAATAACATATTATTTCTTCCACTTCTCCATTATTTGGTTCTTATCTCGAGATTCAGTTTGTTTTTCAGTACTGCAAGTGGTAGGCTAAGGTATAGTCTGAGTAGAAATAAAAACATGATCTTCATTTTTAAGAGTTACAGTAGGCCGAGGTACTTGCGGTTTAGCTTCTTTCTCAAACTTTTTTGAAGGCCCTACTGGTTCTTGTGTGACAGTAGTGTGTTCCTCTTTGATTACAAAAGAAGTGGATGTAGGGGAGGCTCCAGGTGGTGGGATTTCAACTATTTTTTACTCTGCTTAATGATAAATGTTACCGCATTGGTTGCACATATATTCCTTATACTGATCTTTCTCCGTATTTTTCTCAGCCATGGATGCTACATGGGATAAAGTGTACAAATTAAGATTTTTGTCATAGGCTTCCCTTGCCATTACTAACTCCTACTTATAAGCTTTGAGTTATGATTTTAAAAACTTGTTTTCCTGTAAAAGGAAGCCAGGGTGACTGGGCTTTGTTTAACAGTTAGAGTCTCGGTAGCTGGTTCTTGTGTTACAGTCGTAGCTAGTTCTTGTGTGGCAGCTATAGCTGGTTCTTGTGTGACAACTACTGAATGAGTAGATGATTCTTGTGTGACAACTACTGAATGAGTAGCTGGTTCTTGCGTAATAGCTACGTGATGTGTAGCATCTTGGGCATCTAGATTTTGTATATCAGCAGATGGTTCTTGTGTTATAGCCGTAGCTAGTTATTGTGTGGCAGATATAGTTGCTTCTTATGTGGCAACTACTGAATGAGTAGCTGGTTCTTGTGTGGCAGCTACTGAATGAGTAGCTGGTTCTTGTGTGGAAGCTACTAAATGAGTAGCTGGTTCTTGTGTGACAACTACTTGTTCTAAAATAAATGATGTCGTAAAATCTTGGACATCTGGTTCTTGTGTTTCAGTGCCCGAGTGTGAGACAGCTAAAGATTCCAGGACTTGGGACTATGGTGGGGTATGGGCTTTTAGATGAATAGGTTGAGAATATAGGATAGTGGCAACAGTTGTTGCTTTAGTTAATGCCCTCATTTGTATTCCGGGTAAAAAGGTAGGGAGAGTAGTAATTTTCCTTTTATGAGTGGGTTTTTTCTGAGGGGGAGGGCTATCAGAAATGGTAGCTACTTTGGTTGAGGCCCTTATTCGTTTTTTTGATAGGAAAATAGTCTTAGTTTGCCTTTTTCTTTTTATAATAGAGATGGGAAGGTTATCTTCATAATCATCACTAGGGATATGAACAGTAGGATTAGATGATTCTGTTGAATTGTGGGATGGAGTTGATATGGTGGGAGGGTCAATTGGATCAATTGGATTTGCTCGTGGAATTTCTGGAGGGTCAGGGATGTTCTCTGGTTGCTTCTTGTAGGGATTTTCAAGTATTTCTTGAGGATTTTCATCAACTAGCTAAGGGATTTCAGCAGCTTGCTCAGGGTCTAGGGGTAGATTTTTTAGAGGAAGCTTTTGCTGAGCAAAACCCCTATGAATCAGTAGCTAAACAAGACGATGATGGGTGAGGGAAAGGAGTGGGAATTTTACCTGTCTACAGTAATGTGACATATTTCTAAGACACCCAAGTAAATAATAAGGAATATTTAATAGTCAACCATGTCTCAAATGATTTAGTAAGACAAAATCATGCTGATAGACTACCTGGTAGTGACCTTGACAAGTAAGGTAATGTTTGATGAATTCAGCAACCTTCGGCCATGGAGGCAGTAATGAGTGAAGTCGGACACCCCAGCCTTTGGGCTCGACTTGTTCTCATGGCAGAAGAAAATCATGTTGTGCATTCATAATAATATTCTTATGACTAAACCATCAAATGCTAGTGATTGGAAGACCTGAAACCTATGCTATGTCACCCTCTGAGACTAGAATTCAAACTCCCTCGACAATAGAATGATCTTCCTGTAGATTTTGTGCAAATTCAAGGATCTGTTGTGGATCAAATTCCTGAAGCCTCTGAAAATATCCTATCCAACCTGCCTGCTAAAAAATCTGATACGCCTTTGGGTTACTTCAGAAGGAAAAGAGTGAACAGCAACGCCCAAATTATGTATTAATCAACAAACTATGGAATCATTACACCAGAAAATGCTTAAGAATTACAACATGCAACAATCCCTATCCTATCATGGATAATCCACCATCATTCCATCATTCGAATTCCCCCCTTTCTAAAGTCATTTTGCAGTCCCCCCTCTCTGATCTTTGTTTTCATTTAAATAGAGAAAGATCAGAGAGCAGTTACAACATAGATAATTAAAACATGATTTCTTTTACAAATTTGGGTTGATTCTAACCAGCTGATTAACAAGAAAATATATTTCCTTTCATCTCTCAACAAAAGCAAGACGAATTTGGGTTTGTAGCTGAGATTTGGAGGACGGCCACAACTGCAAATCTGAGAAAATCGTGCTCAAATAACCCTGCGTTTCTCCCAGTACAAGCCGAATTGGGCAAAATGTTTTCTACGAAGTTAATTGGGCCCGTTCTGGACAAAACCCATGTTCTGGATTTCTCAAATTCGTCTTCATTTGCTCAGAATTTCAACCGCAAAACTGTCACTCCTTGAACCAGCGAATTTCTGAGTTGGCAGATTTAAAAATCAAATCTTCAATCTGGAAGTTACCTTGGAGGCTAAAAATGGTGAATAATGTTTATAACCAACTTATTAGAACTATCATTGGTAAAATAATGCATAATCATCAATTTATTAGAAATAAAGGAGAATAAATAATATAAGAGCATAAATCATCATAAAATGGATTTATATAATAAATTATAATAAATGACATGATGAAGGATGGTAGAAATGGGTGGAATAAACGTTCACAAGTGACAATAATAATGGCATATTAACGGCCCAAAAATGGAGTAATAACAAAGAGGCGAGGCAATAAGATGGGATAATGGGTAAGAAAAATGACGGTAATTGGCTTGCTGTGAAATGAAGGTGTATAGTTTTTGTATTCCCCCCAACTACGGTTGAAATAATGACTTTAAATGTATGGGGATTGTGGTAATGATGAACGTATATTCTCATTTAACCATAGTTTAATTGTACTTACACATAATATTTACATACCTCATGTTTACCTTTAATTCATATTTCAAAAAATATAGTGCTCATTCATAATGGATCAACAATAGTCATGGAAGAAGCTTTTGAAACATGAGGGAGATTATATTAGAGGTCTGTATAATCATAGGAGAAGGCAGTGAAAGGACAAAATTAGCATTAAAATAATGGAATAAAGTGATTTTCATGACGGAAAGTGATGTATGGTGATGTCTTTGAAAAGAAATCTTGATTCAGCAACGGGAAAATGGGTAAAGGGTGGTGTTTGAGCAACGGGAAATATAGGGAAAGTGTTGTTGAAGAGTATTGTTCCAGGAATGGGAAAAATAGGGAAAATGTTGCTGAAGACTGTTGTTTTAGCAATGGGAAAAATAGGGCAAAATGTTGCTGAAGAGTGATGGGAAAAATGGGGAAACGAAATGAGGGGAACTAATGATGGAAATATTACTGGAGGATGGGGAAATTATGGATGGATTGAAATGAGATGAACAATGCTTCACAAGATGAAGCTTGGATCTGCTTGTAGTAGGATTGTCCTTTCCAATAAGCCTTTCCTAAATCTAGAATCTGCAAAATAATCAATTATAACATGCCAACCCTTGACAGGGTTTATTAGTTAAGAAATCTAATCTAATGCTAAAAATACAATGCAGAAAAATTAAATGCAATGAGGGGTAGAAGGCTCCCCCAAAAAGAGATAATGTGAATCTGCCATGCAAGTGGCCTTAAAATCCTTTTTGGAAATGGGTCACTAGTATAGATGGAGTTGATGACCATTTACTAATAACGGTGTTCCAGAGTCATAAATTTTTAGGAGCCTTATTATTCCATTGGGAAAAACAATATCTATTTCATAAGGTCCCAACCATCTTATTCGTAGTTTCACTTGAAAATTTTCAAACCGAATCATACAATAAAGCCCAATTACCTTTTTGGAACTTCTTATGCTTGATGATTTTATCATGCCATTTTGTTCTTTGTTGTTGGATCATAGTTGTTTGATGAATGGTATCTAACCTCTTTTCATCCAATTCCTGAAGCTCTTGCAACCTGGTTGTTTGTGCATCAGTCAAATTAAGGTTAACAGCTAGATCAGTTCTTAAGGTTTTAATTTCAAATTCCACAAGAAAAACAACATTTTTACCATAAACCAATTCATAGGGAGAAAATCCTATAGTATTTCTCCAGGTAGTTCTGTAATCCCATAGTGCTTCAAGGAGCCTTTGAGACCAATCCTTCCTATTTTCCTTCACTGTTTTTGTTAGAATGACTTCTATAAATTTGTTTGTACTCTCCACCTTTCCATTGGCTTGGGGGTGGTATGGTGTACTGATTCTATGATGAATATTATATTTTTGAAGGGTGGTTTTAAAACCATGAGAATTGAAAGGAGGTCCTCCATCTGTAACTAGCTCTCTAGGCACTCCAAATCTAATAAAGATTTCTTCAAATAGGAAAGCTAAAATAGCTTCTTCATTAGCTCTAAGGAGTGATTTTTCCTCCACCCATTTAGTCATATAATCTATGCAAACCAATATGTAAACTCTTTGATTGGATGGAGGATTAATGGGCCCTACAAAGTCTAAGGCCCATCTTTCAAATGGTTCAAGTATTACCTGGGGATTCAATGGAATTTCATCTCTATGATTAGGTTGACCCATTCTCTAATAGCTATCACAAGCAAGAACATATTTCTTTTCATCCTTGAAGAGTGAGGGTCAATAATAACCCATCCTAAGAATTTTATGTGTCGTTCTCTTATCAACAAAATGCCCTCCACAAGGGCCATCATGACAAGCTTTCAGTATATCATAAATCTCATCTTCTCTAATGCATCTTCGGATTTCATGATCAAGTCCTATGTAGATTTCATGATCAAGTCCTATGTAGAAAAGACACCCACTTATCCAGCTATACCGAGCACTTTGTTGAATGATATTTCTTTCTCTCGATGTGATAGGTGTGATGGTAACTTCCCTTCAATGAGATAATTGGTAATGTCTGCATACCAGTGTGAGTGAGCAGATACTGCAAATAAGTATTTATCAGGAAAGGAATCATCTACTAGAGTATTATCATCAACTTTTAACCGAGAAAGGAAATGAACAACTACATTTTCTTTACCTGGTTGATCTAAAATTGTAATATCAAACTCTTGTAATAACAATAACCACCTGGTGACTCGAGCATTTGTGACAAATTTGTTCATTAAATACTTAATAGCCGAGTGGTCAGTATGGAGAAAAGTAGAGTAACGAGTAATGTAATGTCAAAATTTATTAATGGCATAAATGACTGCTAAAAATTCCTTTTCAGTAACTATGTAATTAAGCTTAGCAGGAGTCATATTCTTACTAATGAAGTAGATAGCATAAGGAAGATGATTTTCCTCTTGTTCCAAGACAACTCCAATTGTAGTATTCGAAGCATCAGAGGATATATCGAAGGGAAGTGCCCAATTAGGTCCCCTTGAAATAGGAGTTGTAGATAACTGATGCTTGAGTTCATCAAATTCTTCCTGGTAAAGATTAGTCCACTTGAATTCAACATTTTTTATAAGTAAGACAAACAAAGGAGATTCTAGTCTAGATCTATCTCTTCAACTTGTCCTGACAATGAACCACACTAGTTGGTTCGAAACGCGTCGGCAAAGGTCTTTCTTTATGTGATTTACGCCAAAATTCTTTGTATAACTATGATGGATCACAGAAGCCTCAATTCTACAAAGGAGAAGCTATTTTGGAAATTTTTTGATAAATCTTCTGTAGTATCCTACATGTCCTTAAAAACTTCTTACATCAGTTTGTGTTCTAGGAATAACAAGGTTCTAAATTACCTGTATTTTGGATGGATCTACCTGAATTCCTTGAGATGAAACAAAGTGTCCAAGTACAATTCCTTCACTCATCATCATATGACATTTTTTAGTACTTAAGGAAAGGTGAGCTTGTGCACAACATTTAAGTACTTTCTCATGGTTTTCTAATGCATCCTTAAAAGACACACCATAAGGGGTAAATTCATCCATAAATATCGCCATAGAGTCCTTATCAGTCGAGCACCTAAAGGTCCTTATCAGTCGAGCCTGCCGTACCTCTCCCATTGGTCGAGAGTTCGACAGGCTCACGATGGCGGCCTTAACAGTCGAGCCCTGTCGGACCTTGCACTCGAAGTGCAAGACCTCCGGACATTTTATAGCTTTGTCTCTAAGATGTTCCAGTGTGATCTCCGTGTGGAGCCACTCACTATTCCCGATGGGTGAGGGGTCACTCACTATTCCGATGGTGAGGGCCGGCAGGGTGAGGTACGAACGCTCGACCTAATAAGGCCGCCATCGCTCGACAGCGGGAGAGGAATGCCCCAGGCAGGGCTCGACTGATAAGGAGAGGATGCGGAGCATGCTCACCAGTGCCCCCACCCAATAAGCATCAAAGGGCCTCTCCCGGGGGTCAAGCGTTCGTTTTACACTCACCTTATATTATTTAGGGGCGGAGCCACCTCACTATTCCGATGGTGAGGGTGAGCTTGTGCACAACATTTAAGTACTTTCTCATGGTTTTCTAGTGCATCCTCAAAAGACACACCATAAGGGGTAAATTCATCCATAAATATCGCCATAGAGTCATTAAGAATATCAGAGAAGATTCCTATAGCTGCTCTTTGAAAGGTTGTAGGTACATTACATAGTCCAAATGGGAGAACTCTATAGGAAAAAGTTCCCCAGGGACTAGTAAAAGTGGTCTTATCTTGGCCTTGGAGTGCAATTTTGATTTGATTATACCCACTAAACCCATCTAAAAAGGAGAAGAATTTCTTCATTGACAAACTATCTAACACCTAATCAATGAATGGCAAGGGAAAGTGATCCTTTTGAGTGGCTTTATTTAAGGCTATATAATCTACACATACTCTCCATTTCCCGTTTTTCTTAGGGACTATTATCAATGGAGAAACCCATTCATTGTCAGATATGGGATATATAAACCCTGCATTAAGTAATTTTTGAAGTTCCTCTTTGAAAATTTCCCTTAAATTAGGATTCATTCATCGTTGGGGTTGATAGATTGGTCGGGAACCCTCCTTGATATAGATGCGATGAGTACATAATTCCGGAGAGATTCCCTTCATATATGTAAAATCCCATGCAAATGCTTCCTCATTTTCAAGAAATAGCTTCATTAGTTGTTTTGTTTCAGCATCTGTCAAGTTGGGGTTGATGTTCAATGTCGTGCGAGGTTCAATTTCTACTGTTATGCTTTTAGAGGAGATGGTAGTTGATGTTTGAGGTAGATCTTCAGATTTAAGATTTTCTTGGGTATCGGATTTCAAAATTGCAGCCCACTGATTATGTGTTTCAGAAGTCACTGAGGAGGGTTCACAAATAAAATTATTAATTAGTTCATCCTCAGTGGTATCTTTAAGGCTTAGAGCTTGTCTGATAGTCAAAATAGGTTGAGTAGCATTATCATCATAGTCCAACCATACAAAATTATCTTTATTAATCATGGGTGTGGCGTGAGGGTAGAGAGTAAGCTGCTTGGTTTCATATCCATTAGAAATTGTCATTGAACCAGATCTACAGCTGATAAAGGCATCGACTGTGGCCAACCAGGGCCTTCCCAGAATTAGAGGATGTCCCCCCAATTTTGTTTTAGTCTGTAATACCACAAAGTCAGTTGGGTAATTCTAGGATTTAACTGAGATGATTAGGTCTTCAATGAATCCTTCTAGTTTGATTGTAGAACGGTCACCTAACTCTAGAATGGTTGTCGTCTCTCTGATTACGTTCTTTAACTGTAACAGTTGTGAAGTTTTAAGAGTCATAATATTTATAGCAACATCTAAATCTACCAGAACTCGTGGAATGATTTTTTTTCCAATTTGTATTGTAACAATAGGATGGTCGGGATCACCATATTTAATAGGAGGGGCTTTACCAAACATTAAGCTAGATAGATCACCCATAACATGAACTGTAAGGGGTTCTTTGGCTTTCCTACCTAGTTTCTTAACACAAATATCTCTCATAGTTCTAGCATAAATTGGTACATCTCTTAGTGCTTGTAAAAATGGAATTTTAACATAAAGATTCTATAATTCCCCTAAAAGATTGAAAGCAGGTGGCTTAGGCATTTTAGTCAAATCTAAACGCTCAAGGAATGGTGATTCTGTTGTTTCAACACCCTTATTAGAGGGCAGTTGTACCCCTTTACATGAATCATTTTTCTCTATCTCTTCTTTATCAAAATCAGAAGAGGTAACATCATCAATAATGGGTTTGACTATTTTCCTAGATCATAAATGAATATCGTTACATTACACAGGGAAAACAGGAAGTATAGGCTGGTTCTAAATATCAATAACTTGCACAACTTTATTATTAGGGTTAGGGTTTGGTTGTATAGGTAGCTGGGGTCTCATCATTTGATTATTTGGTGGAGCACCTGATGGTAGAGCGAGTGGTTGCTAAAACTGAGGAAATTTATTTGGAAACGGGAGTTGTTGACCCCTCCAATTTGGATTCCATTGGTTAAAGTAAGATTGTTGTTGTGGAGGCTAAGTAGTCCACATTGCTAGGTCTACACAGGGAGGGTTTGTTTGTTGCATGGGTGGGTAATTCATTTGATTGAAGGGCGGGTATTGCATCTGGTTAAAGGGAGGGTAATTTTCTTGATTAAAATAAGGATAATTGTTCCATTGATTAGAAGATGTAAATGGCATATTAGAGTTCATACCTTGTCCTCGTGGTTGCCATTGCCTTCTCTGTGTCAACAGATAGACTGCTTCAGCTTCTTCTTCGGTTGGTTGCAATGTTGCTTTTATTCCTAGTAAAGAAGGGCATTGTTGTGTTTCATGAGCCTTCTCACAAAGGGTGCAAATTGGCACTTTGTCCAATGGGCATTCCCTTAATGGGTGTTTATCTCTACATTTGGGACAAAAGACAACCAAAGCAGCATCTGCTTTTTCTTGTTTCTTCTTAGCCTGCAAGGTGTCAATCTGTGAAGTAAAAGAACTTAACATTTCAGTTTAAATTCCTCAAGTAAATTAACTATTTCAGCTCTTGTTGCTCCTCCATTGGCTTATTTTTGAACTATTGAATATGTATTATCCCTGCTATTTGATCTATTCCTTGTAGCTCCTCTTGAACATCTTTTACAGAGGTTAACAATTTCATCATATGATTCTTTAGATATGTCCCCTTTACCAAGCATATTTAGCATGTCTAGAAAATCATCCCTCACCCCTTTCAATAATATTGTTTTAAGAATATCTTTACTTACATCGGGATGATTGGATCTCTGCAGATTTTATTGTAGCCTTTCCACAAAGTCCTCCAATTTTTTTTCCTCCTTTTGTACCATCTTAAATAGTTCCTCTCTTTTTTCTCTTGTCCGACAGTAGTCTTGATATTTTAGTAGAAACTTCTATTTCATCTATTCCCATGTTGTGATTACATGGCCTCCTAGACCCATGAACCATCTTAGTGCATTTCCTTTTAGTGTTGCTGGAAATAGCTTCAGTTTTTGAGCATTAGTAATGTAATCATAGCTTTTGCATAATATATCAAACTCAAAAAGTAACTCATCAAGATCTTCAGAAGATAAACCATGGAAGTTAGGTAAGGCCGAAAGTGGGATATTCTTCATGGGAGTTGCTCCTCTAGGGAGATCACCAATAGGAAATCCTAAGGTAGAGAGAGAATTCTCATCTTTTCCTTCTCCTTCAGGATCTACCTGTCCTCCACCAAAGAATTATTCATTGTTCCCTTCCATTGCTTGTTCTCCTACTGCACTTTCTCTGTCTTCAATGTTTTTTGTTGGTTCCTCAATGTCTTCGACTGGTTCCTCAATGTCTTCTACTGGCTCCTTAACTATTTCAGGGCTCACAACTTCCTTTGTTTCATAGTTTGTTTAAAGGGAGTGCTGAGACTTTGGCTTTCGAGAGCTTAGCCTCTGAGAAGTTTCAACTTTTGATATAATCTCGTCAATAAAGGTCTTTCTTCTTCCTTTTAATTTGCCCTTGCCACCTGTAGGGTTAGCTTTCTTGGGGGCTCCATGTCCTTTCATGCATTTTGCACATCTGAAAGAAAAGCATCAATGCTTTTGAAATCTACAATTGCCTTCCCCAACAATGGTTCCAAAATTTTGGTCACTTTAATTTCTTATTAATTTAAAGAACCAAGTGCTACATGAATTGTCAACCCAGGGAAGTTTATTTGTTTCAAAGGCAATCACACACTGTATATGCTCAATCCCAAAAGAAATGAAAAGTTGTAGTAACAATTACACCAATCACACCTTGCTTTAAACAAATTGAAGTTCTACTCTGAGTTACAACAGGAACAATATCTCTATTCCAGACAATTATCAAAAGAATCCTAGATTACATTAAAAAGAACAATATAGGAAAAGAAATCGATCTACAGAGGAAAAGACTAATTGTGCTATAATAGAGAACAAGACCCTATTCCCTAAGCAGGAATCTTCAACACCTGTTTCTAGTTACCATGCTTCAAAAACTCACTTTGTAAACCAGATTACCAATGAAAATAATCATTGATTACCTATGAATGGATTTATGAAAAAAATGCAATAATCAAATAGAAACAAAGTTTCAGCAATAAATACAGAGTTCCAATAACGCATAAGTAATTTCAGCAAACATAGTTTAACAATGCATGAATGAAAAATAACACTTAACACACTACAAAAATTCATGGGTGAATCTTGTGAGGAAGGTGGGCCCTTTCCTTCTCACAAGATTCCCCAGGAAAAAGAACTAAGAAGGAGTGCTCAAAACAATATTTATTCATCTGTCAATGTATCATGTTAAAAAATATTCAAGTTCCTACTTTCAGCTAGACCTTCCCATAGTCTATGCCCCCCTAATGCTGATGTCTCCTCTATTTAAAGAGGAGACATCTATTATACATTTGATTACATTATAAATCCTATTCTTAACCTGATATGCTAAGATAGGATAATTGGTTCTTCCATTAGCAAAATGTTGTTACAATCGTTGTGACAATGCCGACTTTGGAATGTAGTTGTTGCGGCTAGTGTAATAGCTCCTTCGATGATCTCTTCTTGTTGCTGCCGAATCTAAAATGCAAATCACGGGTTGTTTCAGCAATGGGATTTGCACACTGTTCTAACTGTTTCAACAACATAGACCACAATGATAAATCTACAGTCTTCAGACTATTTCAGCATTGTAGACCGCAATGATAAATCTATAGTCTTCAGACTATTTCAACAACTATATATTTCCGATCAATGGTTAATTATGAAAGTAATGTAAAATTATATGCAAAACAAATTAAACATATAGTAACGAGAATAAATGTTATATACCTTTGGAAAATGGATTAAAGTAATAACATAGACCTCAAATATGGATTGAAAAAGGGTGGAATGATAGCAAAATATGTGAGCAAAAATGTACAATGTAGGGTCCTAACAGCCAACATGTTCTTCATGCATGTAATATGAATGTCTGTAAGACTATTATGTGGTTGTTTTTATTTCATGTTTTCTTTCACATGTGTTAAGGTAGTTGAACTATTTCGGTTATTATTGTATTTATATTATTGAGAATGTGTTGTAATGGTTGTTAATGTTATCCCATCCTTGTGGACTATTTCATGGGATATTAGATTGATATTTCTTTATTTGTTGGTTGCAATGACCATTGCATCCGATGTGGATTATTCTGCTAGATTTTAGATGGACCCTTCTGGTTCATGTGTGTCTCTTCTTGGGTGGTACCATTACCTCCCACTAAGAGGCTCACTTTTCTACCCCCTTTGTAGTACAATAACTTTGACACTGTTTCAGCTGAACACTCCCCAAGCACACCTTCTTTCTTTTCTAAGATACCATTGCATCCCTCTCTCTTTCTGACAGCTAGAGCCAAGGCAAACCTTTAAGAATTCGACAATCGAGCCTTTATACTAGATGGAATCCTATACCAAATGATGTGAGGTCTAATTAGGACTTCACATTGCAGAGATCCCCTGAATGTTGGTGTGTCCAACAACGTGTTGTAGTACTCAACAACCCCCATTTAATTTTTATTTTAGCCATATAATAGAATTATGGGGACCCTTTTTGCATTTGCACGTAGGCTTTGGGTTGTTTACTTCATTTCAAATCTAATATGCCTTTTATTTATAGATTTTTTAAGTAATTTTTTCTAAACATCTTAGATTAATGAATAAATCACAACCCCCGAGACCACGATATTCATTATTATTATCATTGGTTGCAATTTATTTTCAAGTAAACAAATGGATATATACCCAAAGGAAGGTCCCACCTCAACATTTATTCAAAACTTAAAATATTTTAGATATCCCTCCTCCCTTTATATTTTGCACCCCCTCTCTATTACAAATTCTATCCATATTGAAGGTTTTCATTTCGAAACTCTTTTAAAACAACTCTGACATCCCTTAACCACTGATCTCGATAAGCTCTAGTTTTCGATATTCGGACCTGATATAATCATAGATTTAATTTAATACATAATTGCATCTACTTATCGGAACTATTGTTATGTATTACCACTCAAAACCTGCAATCACCAATTATGTGTCACCTTTGATTAGCTCTTATCTCCGATATTCATATCCCACTAAAATTCCAATATGACACTCCACCAATATGCCCATACAACATACCCGTTCTACTTCCAAACAGCGATTGTGATATCCTAATGCATCTCCCACTTTGATATCTGATCTCCGATCTCCACCTACATCATCACCTTCGGACCTGATATAGTTATAAAAATGATTTTAGTATAATATTGCATCCACTCCCATATCGAAACTTTTGTTATGTGAAACCATTTGAAATCGTTGATAAATGGATGCGATATTGGTATTAAGTCTAATCTAGTTGCAATATCGCATTCGTTCAATCAGAGATTTTGTTATGTGTGACCATTTGAAATTGCTAATAAATGGATGTGATATTGATATTAAATTGAGTTGATTGTGATTTCGCATTCTTCATATCGCAAGTTTGCAGGGTATGTCATGTGTTAAATCACTGATAAATGGATGTGATATTGATATTTAAAAAAATTATCCATTATGACATTGCATCCAATCAATTGATGTTTTTTCATTTGTGCCCATTTTTAAAACTGTCGATATCTTTTTCTTCGATACCATACACATTTTGCCACTTGTCATGTCTGGGGAGCCACTGTTATAATAAATGAAAAGTCTTCTTTCATTGGTTTTACAGGGATTTTATTATGTTAAATTTCAATTTGGTTTGCGTATGTGTTTAATAAAAGCTTTGTTTTACTTTAACAGGAATGAACCCATGTTTGATAAGGAGACGTAATAGCTTGAGCCAGAATTCTCGAACACTTTCTGCCATGTGCCACATTGCAGTTCTAAACTGAAGGGAGTGTTGTAACAGAGATTGAAAAATACCAACACGTGGGCAAAAAATCAATCCTTCAGCTAAAGAAATCATCAGATTGTTTCCAGGTGTAAAAAATTAGTAACATAAGTATGGAAAGATTGACTCGGAATGCCATTGGCATTTCCTAATCAAACTACATAATCAGTTGTTGATTCTAAAATGCCTCTCTAGCATAATCACTCAGTTACTTTCAGCACTAAACAATGTGTTATCTATTGCATAGAGGTGTGCACAACTCCATCATCCACCTAAATTAAAGCCAATGACATATATATGCGAGAGTGGGGAAATTAGTGGAGAGTAAAGTTGTTGCAACTATAAATGACTATTGTATTTTACTTTAATATTAGTAATGGTTTGTTAAAACCACTTCAACATTCTATGGTACTTTTCTATATTTATCTTTAGATTACAAACTATAAATCCCCTTCATTACTATGGAGGAAGGGTTTGAAAGTTCTACGAGAAAGCTTATGGTTTGCACTGTTGTATTTTGGAAGAATCTTAATAGAAAGAGGAACCACTACTATTTCACTTATGAGCAGAGTTAATATTTATTAGGTATTATTATCTGAATACTAGTAATCTGTTTATTATTTGAATGGTTACCATATTTGTGTTTATCATATATATTTTTGCTATCAATTAAGCTTTATCACTATTGATGTGTTTAATTGAAATATTTTAAGTATATGAATGAACAAAGATATATGATATGTGTGATGTGTTTCAACAACTAATTTAATTAACTATTTAGTTAAATAAATTATCTTTAATGTTTTAAACTCACAAAGGATTTGATAATCTATATTGTCATGTTCAATGCGAGATCTTTCTATGTCACATATACAAAAAAAAGCTTTCCCGAGGTACATAATCATCCCTATGCTTATATATATCACATCCACTTTTATATATTTTATTAAGGGAAATTCGTCCCGTAATTCTAGTTAGAGCCACCATTCCAAATGGAAAAGGAGCCGCTCCAAGTTCCTAACCAGACGGTTTTCCTTGATGTTGAGGCATATATTTTCAGGCATTCAACATTTTTTGTGCTAGAAGGAGGGCCTTCAGACTACGAATGGAAAGAGGATCCACTCCCAAACAAAAAGGCCACTTGAAGAGTCATTCTCACTCAAAATCACCACAAAATTCAAGATCATATTCTAAATCTCCTAATCCAAGATCTGAAGTTGTTGAAAAAACCACTAAAACTCCTAGAACATTTCCAGAATCAGTTGCCCAAACTTCTTCTCAAATACCAACGGAATCCCCTAAAGTTCATTCCTTAATCCAAAAATTAGAAGGAATTATATTTCTGGACAGAAAACTATTCAAAGAGATATATCTAAAGGAAGTGTTTTCTCATCCTTACAGTCTTGTGGTGTATTAACTAGATCCCATAGTGAAATTTTTTTATCTAAACTTTTTGAATTACCATTAACCACCCATCAGAGAAATAAAATTACTCTAGAAACGTATTTTTATGCTAGCGAGATCACATCACTATCTTCCCCTTTTTCCCCTTCTCTTGGACCTTCCATTTCCTCTACTTCTTTTCCTTCTTCTAATCAACCTCTCATCCCATCCATTCATATTCCACAAACATAATTGTCTAGGACAACTATAATCTGTAGTACTACAGGAATATCTTCCACAATGGCTCAAATATCATCGTCCCCCTCATCTTCTACTACTTATTCTTCTCCAAGTACTCCTAGAATGGCTAACAAACCATGGAATAACCCCGGGGCAGTACAGATGGCTCCACCATTACACTCTCTTCCCAAACACCTAGAGAGGTGGCATCCTAAATTTCATCCTGATGATGGCCTCCTTGCAGAGGAACATCATCATAATTTTATGTTAGTCATCAACCTGAATGAAGTCACTGAAGAAGATTTTGTAGTCAGACTCTTTCCTTGTATATTTGAAGGATCTATAAGATCCTAGTATTTTTCTCTTCCTTCTGGATCAATAACAAATTGAGATATGTTCGAAGAGAAACTTTTTGTTGAAAATTTAGTGATGATCGAACAAATTCCACTTTGATTAATGATTTATCGAATCTTAAAACCAATTCAAATGAAATAACCAAAGATTTTAATTCTAGATTCAAAAAATTGTGAATGAGATCCCAACCACTTATAGACCAAGGACCAATGTGTAGATTGAATGGTATATCTCTGCCCATAACATGAAATATTCTCCGTCTGTAGAAAACATAATCCTTGCTCTTGAAAATAAAAATGCAAACGATGAAAGAAAGCAAGCGAAAAACGTTGCTTTCAGGGATGAATTTAAGAAGAAAGCTCCTAAGGATCCTTTTGATAGAAGTAATACAAAAGGTTATGAAAACAATGTCAAATGAAATGGTAGAAATTAAAAAAAAAAAGTAGTTGAAACCTATAAAAATCCCTTTTGTCCTTTCAAAAGGACTCGGCCATCATTCCCACAACTACCTACCATTATATCAGTTGTCAAATATGATCAAGATGATGAAGAGGAAGAATCAACTTTATCTATTGAAGAATCCCAAGAAGAAGAGTTAGCATAAGCTTATGGTTTATGGGACTTCGTCCTAACTACTTCAGAAAATGAAGAAGAAGAAGAGGCCCTACAAGTAAATACTAGAAGTAAGGAACTTGTTGATTCATCTCCAACAAATAAAAAATAGAAGCCCCCTGCTATCCCTAATAAGGACAAAAGTGTGATTAAGAAATCCTCTACTCCTTCAGATTCTCTTCCAACTACTTCCAAATCTCCTTCTTCATCCAAGACTTTGATAATCTTTCACAGTATGGAATATAATATTATTGAGGACATGAATAAGGTAAAATCCAACATTTCTCTTTATGAAGTTAGTAAATTAAAATATAAGTAGAAGCTTTTATTTACAGAATTGAATGCAGTTCCTACATCTCCATTATCTATTGTTGTCATTACAAAATCCTCAACAAGAAAAATAAAACCTCCTAATGTCTCTTCAGATAAGATTGAATCATCATATACCATTTTGATCAAAGATAGATCAAATTCCCATACTCCTCCCTTCTTAAAGAATTTTGAGATTTTTAACAAATATTTTCATAATTGTCTAGTAGATTCTAGTGCATCATCAAATGCCAGACCTTATGAGGTATGTCTTAAATTTAATATCTCACCACATAAATACGTTTTTCTGATTGTTTAATTAGACCACACAAAAGTCAAATTTTTGGGAGAAATAACTTTTGTTTTAATAAAATTAGCTTCCAATTCAAAGGTTTGTCAAATAATAGATATATTAATTGTGGACATTCCTGAAATTTATGGTCTTATTCTAAGCAGAGACTGGTCTGAAAAACTATGTGGTCACTTTGGAACTGATTGGTAACACATGTGGCTTCCTTACAATGGAAAACCCAATCAAATTCGTGTTGATAGAGAAAACATATGAAACATTGAGTGACTGATTTTGATGAATAAAATCAATCAATAGTTTTTGCAAAAAAAATTCTTGGAAATTATTCCTTTGAGTCTTTATTTGGCAATTTTCAAGCACAAGAATCTCCTTTTGTAGTTGACTCGGTTTCATCTCAAATTGAAATTTTCTCCCAAACATATTCTTCTAAATCTATTAACGTTGTAAATAATCTTGTAAATAAGCATGACAAAATATTTTGGACCCTTTATTTTGATGGATCAAAATCCAATGAAGGAGCAGGAGCTATTTGCATTTTGATTAATCCTCATAGAGAAAAAACTATGCTAGATTTCAGATTAGATTTTGATTGTACCAATAATGTTGCTAAATATGAAGCGTTTGTACATGGCTTACAAAACGATATTAGTCTTGATATAAAACATCTCAAAGTTTTTGGTGACTCAGAAATTGTTATCAAAAAAGTTAGAAACAACATCCATTGTGTTTCTAGTCACCTTACACATTATTGATCCTTTATTCAAGAACACGCGTCTCATTTCACTGCATTCAACATAGCTCCTATTCCAAGAAAACAAAATTCTAGTGCCGACCTCCTAGAAAATGTTGCTTCCAAAATCATTGCATCTGAAGATTTCAATCCAGATAGATTTTCTATTGAATTGATTTTTCGCCCCTCTATTCTGGACAATATTACGAATTGGTGAGTGTTTAATGATGATAATGACATCTTGAATTTTCTGACATCTGAAGGGTCTTACTTTGATCATATTATCAACGAAGATCAACATGACAAATAATTCAATAAATATTCTGAGGAAAATTATTTACCCAAACCTGTAGTTGAACTATAAGATTTATACAATTTGAATGATAGGTTCAAAAGAGTAACTAATTTAAAACTTCAAAAATTAGGACCTGATCATAAACCTCAGAACATCAATTTAGGCCTTGGACTTTCACCAAATGAAATATCTTATTTCATTCATTTATTGAAAATATACAAGGATATATTTACATGGAATTATGATGATTTGAAAACCTATGACACTTCCATCATTCATCATACTATTCGTATGTATTCAAATGTCAAACCAATCCAACAGACGATCAGGAAAATTCACCTTAACTTGGAAACTTAGATTAAACTGAACTGAATAAACTTCTTAAAGCTAAAATCATGTTTCCAAATAGACATTCCAAGTGGATCTAAAACCTTGTGCCAGTTCAAAATAAAAATGGGAATATTCATATTTGTATAGATTTCATAAATTTGAACAAAGCCTGTGAAAAGGACAACTCTCCTTTCCCCTGATGGAACAAAATTTACAATCTATTGCTGGTTCTGAATTAATGCCTTTTTTAGATGGATTTTCAAGTTACAATTAGATTCTTGTACATCTAGAAAACATAATAAAAACCACATTCAAAACTAAGTGGGGGACTTATGCTTATCAAAAAATGCCTTTCAAACTGATTAATGCTACGGATACTTTCCAAAGAGCTATGGATATCACTTTCAAAGGTTTTATGAATAAGATATTTGTAGTGTATCTAGATGACATTACAATTTATTCCAAGTGTTATGCGCGAATAGTGTCCACACGGATGCTGCAATTCCCACTAAGATGTGTGGTTATCTTAGAAACAAACAATCAAAGTCTACTGTTGATTCCTTTTATGAAAATAGATGAGAGGAGAACCAAGAGGGCCAACCTGAGTCTTGCGCTCAATTCCCTCTCCTTCTTGATAGAGTTTTGCTGCTTGCTATTTATCTTCTCAGCTTCAAAAGGACCTGTAGAATCACAACAACATACTACTATACAAGAAACAAGGATCTAAATTCACAAATAATGTAGGATCAGATGTACAATAACCATATACAAGCATATATAAACAAGTACACCAGGATATGGAAGGAAACAAGAATAGCTTTATTCAGATAAAAGTAGCAAGAGGATTACAACCATGAGCAGCTCTGACCCAGCATCATCCTCCAGCTAAGAAGCCCTTCTTTCACCTCAAGCAAAGCAAAATCACCCAACACTGTGAATGTACACCAGAATACCAACATCACTTCTCTATAGATTACAAAATTCCATCCTTTGGATCTTTGTGATGAGGGATCCATATATAGATGATCACAGAGAGGTGAGTCATCTTTTGGGATCTTGATTAGTGTATTCTCTCTGATAGCTTGCTTCCACTTGGATAATGAATATCTCTTACTCATCCCTGGTTGAAAATGGAGTGGCAAGTGTCAGGAGGGAGGCTTCTAGAAGATTCCATGGTCTTCCACCTTGCAATTTTGGTCCCTGCCATTTGTCCATTCCTGACCATTGCACCCTACAGAGGAGCAAAACAGTGTGCATCGCACCCTGTGCATTGGGAAGGTGATATGCATCGCACCCTCTGCATGGAGCTTTCAGTATGGTCCCGTTTTGGCCATTTATGAGCAGTTTTCAGTGGAGAACTTCTGGGAGATGATGTAATTAGTTGACCTTGTTCCTTTAGGTAGTGAAACAACCCTTTTAGGGACTTAAGAACCCTCAGTTTATGGACATTTGTGATTGGGGTTGAAGTGCCCAAAAATGTCTATAACAGTTGCCCCCTAAAGCATGAGGTCGTTAATCTTTTTTGATGTCGGGTGAAATGCTTTAATATGAGGATCCGAAGTTTTTCCGAGCTGGGAGGCGACCTGTAATAAGATACAATACAATACATTATTTGACAACATTTTTTCATGATCTAGCTGAGGCAGGCATTCCCATGCTCAGCTTTATAAAATCATTTTCATGTACATAGGATAGGCGATCGTCTGTGTGACAGACTGATGATATGGACACATCATCCTTTGATTTGGATGATCATCTGTTCGGCAATGATGTACACTGGATGCTTTTATATTCTTGAATATATCGCAGCCCGGATGGATGAAACTAGATCTGGGGTCTTCAAAACTCGGCCAATCTTCACTCAGAGTACAAGTCGATCCATGAGAAAAATGTTTTGGAGTTGAACATGGAAAGACATCGCCTGATTACCAGCCAATGATGTAAGCTGTTAACAGGCGCGAGAGGAATCACCAATAATGACAATG
>APFE030388722.1:3089-16786 GCA_000404065.3 Pinus taeda | reverse complement strand
TCCCGTCGCAACGAGCTATGGAAACCCCAAGTTCCAGAGACAGACCAAGCAAGCAGTTTCCACCCTGTCGTGAAATGGAAACCTCGAGTTCGCAAGACTTGGGAGGTTCTTCACCGTTCCGCGACATGGAAACCATGAGTTCCATAAACTTTGTCGATTTCGGTCGCGTTGCGACATGGAAACCCAAGATCCCCACGCCGGGGCCGCGGTTTTCGACCGAGCGGGAGATGGAAACCCCAGAGGTTCCCAGAATTAGGCAGTTTCGCTCTTGCCATGAAACAGAAAGCCCCTGGGTTTCGCGGACTCGGCCAGTTCGCTGTCATTCCGCGGCATGGAAACCTGAGTTCCCTGCACCAAGGTCACGGTTTCTATCGTGGCGGGACATGGAAGACCCCGAGATCGCGGTTTCTGTCATGCCACAGAATGGAAAGCCCCATGTTCGGTAGACTTGGGTGGCCGTTCCCTGTCACGCGATGACATGGAAACCCGAAGCTCCCCAAACTTGGGCGGTCATTCCCTGTCACACGGTGACATGGAAACCTGAAGCTCCCCAGACTTGGGCGGTAGTTTTAGCCGTGGTGTGAGTGACATGGGAACCCCGCGTGTCATGCCCCCAGGACTACGGTAGTCTTTCAACCGTACTTGGTGAGGTGCGGCGCCACCAAACACTTTCTTTTCACCAATACTTATGTTCATGGACTACACCTAACCATTAGTCTACTTAGTTTGTTTTTTGCAACCAAGTATTATTATTTTTCCTTTATACCAATGAACACCCATACGCATTCATTATCATCAACAATTATACATGAAGAACACAATTTCATAGTATAAAAGGGAGGGGAAACTCCCTGAACAATGAGTCTACCCGAACACAATATATTATTCAACTTTACAACGTTTACAAGGCTTTACAAGTATACTTGGGAAACACCAAGTTTCATACTTATCCAATTTTACAAATAGGCAACACCTCTGTGTGCCAACTGAGTTCCTTTCCCGAGCTGGGCGGGCACACCCTCACACGAGCTACCAACCGAACTCCTCAACCAAACCTTGTTTACCGCTGCACAATAGGCGAGCGACCTCACCCGAGTCACCCCGCGTTTCCTTTTGTACGACGGGCAGGCGACCTACCCAAGTCACCGGAGAGACCTTCGTGTTTCTTCTTCCACGACGGGCAGGCGACCTACCCAAGTCACCCATGTCACACCGAACGGCGGGCGCTTTCCTTACCCGCACCCTCACTCGATAACCGAAACCTATGCGTATCGTGTGTGCCTGCCCAAGAGTGGGCGCATATACGCGCGCGCCTCTTTTGCCACCTGCTCCACTACTTCGCACCTTTTTTCTTGATCATCGCATGCCCATGTTCGAATGTCCATCTTCAAATGAATGCCAAGTGCTGCAACGCCTTGCCATATTTATACGAGCGGTTGGGCGAGTCGCTACCCAGGCCGAATCGACCGCCGCGTGCCAAAACGACCTTACACATCGCAAACTTGCCATCCAATTGTTGGTCGACCAAGAATCCTTCGTTCAAGTCGCCCCAACATGTAAGTCGACCTCTGGGTTTTCCAAATGCTCCCACGCTATAAACCAACCATCGCTCCACCTCTAATGCACATTATACTTATGTCCCTTCGCACATTTCAGTTGTAGAGTTCGCACTTCACATCGACGGGAAGAAACCGAACCGTAGGTCCTTACACCGCATTCCCTAGAGTTGGGTAGCAATTTTTGCTGTGACGCGAAATGGAAACCCCGTGTGTGTCCACTGACTTGTGTAGAAGTTTCCATTGCGCCGCAAAATGGACACCCCAAGGTCCCTGGACTTTGGCAGCTTTTCATGGCCCCATGACATGGAAACAATGAGTTCCGTAGACTTGGGCAGTGGTTTCAAAACACCCCAAGTTCCCAAGACTTACGAGCTAGTTTGCATTATCATGGAAACCCCGAGTTCCCCACATTGGGGAATTATTGAAAACCCCGCGTTTCCATCATGCCATAAAATGCGGAAAAACGTGGTTCCATCAAGGGCGGGACATGGAAACCCAAGTTTCCTAGGCTTGGGCACCGGGGCGCGACTTGGAAACCCCCAGTTTCCGTAGGCTTGGGCGCCGCCGGTTTCGGTCGTGGTGCGACATGGAAACCCCAAGTTTCCCCAAGCTTGGGCGCCAGGGCATGACTTGGAAACCCCAAAATGTTTTGCGCTGGGCAGAAGCCCCAAATTTTAGGTGCGACATGGAAACCCCAAGTTTCCCTGGGCTTGGGCGTCGAGGCGCGACTTGGAAACCCCAAAATTAAGCGCCGCCGGTTTCAGTCGTGGCACGACATGGAAACCCTAAGTTTCCCCAGTTTTGGGTGCCGGGGTGCGACTTGGAAACCCCAAAATGTTT
Organism: Pinus taeda; assembly: GCA_000404065.3. Taxonomy (NCBI): domain Eukaryota; kingdom Viridiplantae; phylum Streptophyta; class Pinopsida; order Pinales; family Pinaceae; genus Pinus; species Pinus taeda. Next base: position 14,387 of record APFE030388722.1, on the reverse strand, counting down.
TGCACCGAGCAGAAGCCCCAAATTTTAGGTGCGACATGGAAACCCCAAGTTTCCCCAGGCTTGGGCACTAGGGCGTGACTTGGAAAGCCCAAATTTTTTAGCGCCGGGCGAAACCCCCAAATTTTAGGAGCGACATGGAAACCCCAAATTTTTGGTGTGACATGGAAGCCCCAGATTTTAGGCGCCGGGTGGAAACCCCAAATTTTTGGTGCAACATGGAAGCCCTAAATTTTAGGCACCAAGTGGAAACCCCAAACTTTTGGCGCGACATGGAAGCTCCAAATTTTAGGCACCGAGTGGAAACCCCAAATTTTGGGTGCCAGGGTGTGGCATGGAAACCCCAATTGTTCCCATGCTTGGGTGCCATGGCGTGACATGGAAAACCTAGTTTTCCAGGGCTTTGGTGCCTTTTCCCTCGCGGCGTGGAAACCCCGAATTTCCCGCCCCCAAGCAATACAAAATTGTCGTCTGGAGGAAGAGGGAAAGGCGCGAGAGCGAGAGGGTTGTGTGGATTTGTTTGTGATAAGAGTGAAGCTGTGAATCGACGCGACCAAGGGCTGAATCTCAGTGGATCGTGGTAGCAAGGCCACTCTGCCACTTACAATACCCAGTCGCGTATTTAAGTCATCTGCAAAGGATTCTTCTCAATGACCGTTTGGAATTGAACTTCAAAGCTGCCCCGACCAAGATGCTTCACGGTCGCAGCTTGCAAATGACATGGGCCCCTCAGGGCGACAAAGCGACGCCCCTACTATTGGTCGAGTTACAGTCGAAGAGTGACATGCACCGCTTCTAGCGTGGATTCTGACTTAGAGGCGTTCAATCATAATCCGACACACAGTAGCTTCGCGCCACTGGCTTTTCAACCAAGTGCAATGACCAGTTGTGTGAATCAACGGTTCCTTTCGTACTAAGTTGAATTACTATTGCAGTGCGGTTCATCAGTAGGGTAAAACTAACCTGTCTCATGATGGTCTAAACCCAGCTCACGTTCCCTATTGGTGGGTGAACAATCCAACACTTGGTGAATTCTGCTTCACAATGATAGGAAGAGCCAACATCGAAGGATCAAAAAGCAACGTCGCTATGAACACTTGGCTTCCACAAGCCAGTTATCCCTGTGGTAACTTTTCTGACACCTCTAGCTTCAAATTTCGAAAATCTAAAGGATCGATAGGCCACGCTTTCATGATTTGTATTCGTACTGAAATTCAAAATCAAATGAGCTTTTAGCCTTTTGTTCCACATGAGATTTTTGTTCTAGTTGAGCTCATCTTAGGATAACTGCGTTATCTTTTAACAGATGTGCCACCCCAGTCAAACTCCCCACCTGACAATGTCTTCCACCCGAATCAACCCACCGAAACATGCCTTAAGGCCAAAAATAGGGGCAGTGCCTCGTCTCTGCCCCACGGAAAAAGTAAAATAATGTTAAAAGTAGTGGTATTTCGCTTGCACCGAAAACGGCTCCCACTTATTCTACAACTCTCAAGTCATTTCAAAAAGTCAGACTAGAGTCAAGCTCAACAGGGTCTTTTTTCCCCGCTGATTCTGCCAAGCCCGTTCCCTTGGCTGTGGTTTCACTAGATAGTAGATAGCGATAGTGGGAATCTCGTTAATCAATTCATGGACGTCACTAATTAGATGACGAGGCATTTGGCTACCTTAAGAGAGTCATAGTTACTCCCGCCATTTACCCGCACTTGGTTGAATTTCTTCACTTTGACATTTAGAGAACTGGGCATAAATCACATTGCGTCAGCATCCGCAGGGACCATCGCAATGCTTTGTTTTAATTAAATAGTCGAATTCCCCTTGTCTGTACCAATTCTAAGTCTATTGTTCGACGCCTAGGGAAAAGCCCCCGATAGGGGGCATTCTATGCCCGTAGCCCAATCGGCACGCGACTGCCCGCCCTCACCGTGAGAGCAGCTCAAGCAGACTGCCAATAGACCACGAGTTGAGGGTGTAGACCCCTAGGCCCAGCCCTCCGAGCCAATCCTTTTCCTGAAATTACGGATCCATTTTGCCGACTTCCCTTACCTACATTGTTCTATTGACCAGAGGATATTCACCTTGGAGACCTGATGCGGTTATGAGTATGACCGGGCATGAACGGTACTCGGTCCTCCAGATTTTTAAGGGCCGTCGAGGGCGCACCAGACACCACAAGATGTGCGGTGCTCTTCTAGCTGCTGGACCCTATATCTAGGTGAACCGATTCCAGGGTGGGCAAGCTGTTAAAAAGAAAACATAACTCTTCTTGGGGCCCCCAACAACGTCTCTGGATTTCCTAACGTTGTCGCCCACCACCGTGTCCCGGTTCAGGAATATTAACCCGATTCCCTTTTGATGCTCATGCAGAGTGCACCCTTGATACAAGGCTTCCCCATCTCTTAGGATCGACTAACCCATGTCCAAGTGTTTTTCACATGGAACCTTTCCCCACTTAAGTCTTCAAAGTTCTCATTTGAATATTTGCTAGTACCACCAAGATCTACACTAGGAGACGATCCACCCAAGCTCATGCCCGAGGTTTCTCAACAATCCCCGCATCCTCCTACTCATCGGAGCTAGGCAATTTCTCTGACAGTCGAGTATAGGTTGCGCGCTTCAGCGCCACCCATTTTCGCGGCTGGTTGATTCGGCAGGTGAGTTGTTACACACTCCTTAGTGGATTTCGACTTCCATGACCACCGTCCTGCTGTCTTAATCAACCAACACCCTTTGTGGGATCTAGGTTAGTGCGCAATTTGGCACCGTAACTCGACTTTTGGTTCATCCCGCATCACCAGTTCTACTTACCAAAAAAGTCCCACTTGGAGCTCTCGATTCCACAGCGCGGCTCAATGGAGCAGCCGCACCCTCTTACCTATTTAAAGTTTGAGAATAGGTCGAGGGCGTTACGCCCCCGATGCCTCTAATCATTTGCTTTACCTGATAAAACTTGTGTGTGAGCTCCAGCTATCCTGAGGGAAACTTCGAAGGAAACCAACTACTAGATGGTTCGATTAGTCTTTCGCCCCTATACCCAAGTCAGACGAATGATTTGCATGTAAGTATCGCTACGAGCCTCCACCAGATTTTCCTCTGGCTTCGCCCTACTTAGGCATAGTTCACCATCTTTCGGGTCCCAACAGGTGTACTCGCACTCAAACCCTTCACATAAGCTCAAGGTGGGTTGACGATGCACCCCCCAAGAGAGGGTATCTCGCCCGTCAGCTTCCTTGTGCCTCGCAAGTTTTCAAACCCGCCGACTCGCACACATGTTAGACTCCTTGGTCCTTGTTTCAAGATGGGTTGAATGGAAAGCCCGCCGACCAACACCACGAGCGTGCAGGTGCACACAGCCCGCCACAAGGGCACACACTTCATTCCTTGACCACCGCAGTGGAAAATCGATAGGCGACAATCCACCCGTGCTTGTGACGATGCAGTAGCCCGTGTTGGTTTGCACCTCAAGTTGATCGGCGGACCAGCCTGAGTCGTTCCACATCCGACCGAGACGCATCGACAGCCTCCGTCCACTTCCCTCTCGGTAATTTCAAGCACTCTTTAACTCTCTTTTCAAAGTCCTTTTCATCTTTCCCTCGCAGTACTTGTTCTCTAGCGGTCTCTCGCCCGTATTTAGCCTTGGACAGAATTTACCACCCAATTAGGGCTGCATTCCCAAACAACCCGACTCGCCGACAACGCCTCGTGATGCGGTAGGGTCCCGGGCTGACGGGGCTGTCACCCTCTCAGGCGCCCCCTTCCAAGGGACTTGGCCCAGTTCCACTACTGAGGACGCTTCTATAGTCTACAATTTAGGTGACGCTGCCGTCCAATTTTCATGCTGGGCTCTTCCCGGTTCGCTCGCTGCTACTAGGGGAATCCTTGTAAGTTTATTTTCCTCCGCTTAATTATATGCTTAAACTCAGCAGGTGTTCTCACCTGAGCTGAGGTTACAAAGTTGGAGCTAAATCCACCCTACCCGACGGGAGGGCAAGAGAGAGCAAAGCAAGTTTGAGCGATGCCACACAAAGCTCGCATCAGCTAACGCCGACTGCCCATCCAAGGGGACAAGATCACCGCTCACCGACGCACGCCATGAAACATCGCTTGAGGTATTTCAACCAACCGCATCGCATTGGGCTCGGACAACCAACTCCACTGCTCCCTAGCATATTGTAGGGAGAACATTTGAATGGGATGCAACGCCCAGACCGAGGCCTCGGGCGCAAATTGCGTTCAAAAACTCGATGACTCACGGGATTCTGCAATTCACACTAAGTATCACATTTCTCTATGTTCTTCATCGTAACAAGAGCTAAGATATGCATTGCCGAGATTTTTTTCCATGTATTACCGAAAAATCGGCCACAACACTGAATAGGGGTACCCCCCACAACAAATGCAAGGTCAAGGGCCAAAGGGAGGGAAAACGCATGAGAGAAAGAGAAACAAAGGTGCCTACCCCCTCAAAGGAGGAGGCTTGAACAGAGAACAATCTCCCTGAGCCCCACGCCCTCGCAAAATGGGGGGAAGTGCATGGAATAGCAATCGAGAAGGACTAGGGTGGCCACCCTAGAGCTCGCACTGCTTTTAGTCCTTCCCGAACACCAGTCCACAACAATTCCCCATTTTCTCTGTAAAGCTAGGGACCGAAAGGAAGAAGGGAAGAAAATAAGGTGAAAGAAATAGAGATCAAACGTGGCTACCAGCTCACAAGGGGAGGGCTCAAACAAAGCACAAGCCTCCCAAGCCTCGTGCCTTCGCAAAAAAAGGGGGGAATTGAAGGGGATGGCGATCGAGGAGGACTAGGGTGGCCACCCCGGGAGCTCACACTGCGTTTTGTCCTTCCCGAACACCAATCCACAACAATGCCACCTTTTCTCTGTAAAGCTAGGGGCCAGAAGGAAGAAAACAACATGAAATAAAGGGACATCAACCGTGGTTACCGTCTCATAAGGGCAGGCTTCAAACAGAGAACAAGCTTCTGCAACCCTGTGCCTGTGCAAAAAGGGGGGAATTGTAGGGGACGGCGATCGAGAAGGACTAGGGTGGCCACCCTGGGAACTCGCACTGCGTTTTGTCCTTCCCTAACACAATTCCACAACAATCCCACCTTTTCTCCATAAAGCTAGGGGGCCGAAAGGAAGAAAACAACATGAAAGAAAGAGAGATATCAAACGTGTCTACCGGCTCACAAGGGGAGGCTCAAATAGAGAACAAGCTTCCCCAACCCCCTGCCTTCACAAAAAGGGGGGAACTGCGGGGGACGGCGATCAAGAAGGACTAGGGTGGCCACCCGTGAACTCGCACTACGTTTCGTCCTTCCTGAACACCAATCCACAACAATCCCACCCACCTTTTCTCCGTAAATCTATGGGCCAATAGCAAGAAGGGAAGAAAACAACAGGAAGGCAAGAAATATCAAACATGGCTACTGGCTCACAAGGGGAGGCTCAAACAGAGAACAAGCTTCCCAACTCCCGCGCCTTCACAAAAAGGGGGCAACTGCAAGGGATGGCGGTCGAGAAGGACTAGGGTGGCCACCCTAGGAACACGCATTGCTTTTTGTCCTTCCTGAACTCCAATCAACAACAATCCCACCTCTCCTCCACAAATCAGGGGCAAAAGGAAGAAGGGAAGAAAACAACACCAAAGAAACAAAGATCCCAAGAAAAGAGGGAAGCTCAACAGCACACCGAGTAGATTTCCGCTAACTAGAAAGAAATAAAACAAGGCACCTAATCAAAAAGCATCCCACCTCTTCACACCCTCCCACCTACATGTATGGCACAAAACCCTTTACAACATAACAAACATCAATCAAGCAACCAAGAAAATAAATCGCAACCTAAATTTGACCACTAGAAGAGACAAGGGCCGCGATGAGACCAGTGTCTGGAGCACGTTACTAAAAGGTAAACAATCCCCCAACCCACCACAAGTCTTCAAACGACAAATAGACTACTAATAACACAAACCCACCCCGTTGTTGCACCCTTCCGTGTACAAAACACCCAACAACCTTTCCAGCGAGAAAGTCAACGGGGGTCAAGAATCAAACTCCAAAGAGGAGTTGTCATGAACAGACACTCAACGCCAGAGAAAGTCGTGGGCCACAAATACATCGATGGTGCAAGCCCACTAAAGGGAGGGACACCCGCAAAGCACACACCACGAAACAAAGAAATGACCAAGTCCCACAAAAAACCCACAATCCAAAGGGAGGAACAAAGACACAACCCGCTACTTCTTTTTCCCTTAGAAGGGGAGTGGCTCACGAGAGGAAAAGGAATTCCATCGACGGCAAAGGCACGAGATAAGATTGCCACCCTCTTGCCCACTAGCTGGGAAAATTGCAATCTCGATGGAGCTTAGACTGAGGGAGGGGTTTTTCATTACCTGGACACCCAACCCTTCCGTGAGGGAATTGTCGAGGCACAGTCGGGAGGGACTAGGGTGGCTAGCCCAACGGGTTGAACCACTCTTCATCCATCCCACACTGACCCCACCCCGACAATTTCCCCTCACAGAAGTTTTGAACTACCAAGCGTGCGCGCAACCACTCCCTCAACCCAACCACCAGCGAAAAAGCTCACCCAAGAAACACATCAACCACCGCCGCCTTTTCGAGAGAACCAACTATGGAAGCTCGCACCCTTGGCCCATTCCTTCCAACCAAAAAAATACCGAGCACCGCTGCTATGAATGAGTCTGAATTTTTTATCCATCGTATTTCCCGAGCACCTCAACCGCAGAAACCATGCCCGGCCGAATAGGTCGTCGGAAGGGCTCCCAAGAAACAAGCTTCTGAACCCCCCGCAGAAACACATTGGGGGAAAGAAAAATAAAAGATGGGTGGGACAAGCACAAGCATGGCTTGCAAGCACACACAAAAAAACAAGCGTTACCTCAAGACAAGCAACCAACAATGTTCCCACCAAACACCAAACCCACTCCCCTAGAGACACATCACGCAGTCCCACATTGCAATCAAAACCCAACCAACTCGAACCGAAAAAGAAAACCCCTGCTATCAATGATCCTACCGCAGGTTCACCTACGGTAACCTTATTACGACTTCTCATTCCTCTAAATGATAAGGTTCAATGAACTTCTCACAACATCGATGGCGGCGGACCACCATCGTCGACGCAATCCGAACACTTCACTGGATCATTCAATCAGTAGGAGCGACGGGCGGTGTGTACAAAGGGTAGGGACGTAGTCAATACGAGTTGATGACACGCGCTTACTAGGAATTCCTCGTTGAAGACCAATAATTGCAATGTTCTATCCCCATCATGATGCAATTTGAGAAGATTTCCCGATCCTCTCAAACCAGGAAGAAAAGCTCATTGGCTACATCAGTGTAGCGCGCGTGCGGCCCAGAACATCTAAGGGCATCAAAAAGCTATTATTGCCTCAAACTTCCATGGCCTAAACGACCATAGTCCCTCTAAGAAGCTAGTTGCGAAGGGGAACCTCCGCGTAGCTAGTTAGCAGGCTGAGGTCTCGTTCATTATCGGAATTAACCAGAAAAATTGCTCCACCAACTAAGAACGGCCATGCACCACCACCCATAGAATCAAGAAAGAGCTCTCAATCTATCAATCCTTACTATGTCTGGACCCAGTGAGTTTCCCCGTGTTGAGTCAAATTAAGCCACACGCTCCACTCCTGGTGGTGCCCTTCCATCAATTCCTTTAAGTTTCAGCCTTGCCACCATACTCCCCCCGAAACCCAAACACTCTGATTTCTCAGAAGGTGCTGGCGGAGTCCTTAGAGTAACATCCGCTGATCCCTGGTCGACATCGTTTATGGTTGAGACTAGGACGGTATCTGATCATCTTCGAGCCCCCAACTTTCATTCTTGATTAATGAAAACATCCTTGGCAAATTCTTTCGCAGTGGTCCGTCTTTCATAAATCCAAGAATTTCACCTCTGACAATGAAATACGAATGCCCCCGACAATCCCTATTAATCATTACTCCGATCCTGAAGCCCAACACAATAGGACTAGACTCCTATCACGTTATTCCATGCTAATGTATTCAGAGCATAAGCTTGCTTTGAGCACTCTAATTTTTTCAAAGTAATAGCGTCGGAGCCAAGACCCAGCCAATTAAGGTCAGGAGTATGCCGCCGATAGAAGGGACAGAAGGGCAGGTGCACACCGAGTAGGCGGACTGACCTTTACAACCCAAGATCCAACTACGAGCTTTTTAACTGCAACAACTTAAATATACACTATTGGAGCTGGAATTACCGTGGCTGCTAACACTAGACTTTCCCTCCAATGGATCCTCGTTAAGGGATTTAGATTGTACTCATTCAAATTATCAGACTCGATGAGCCCAGTATTTTTATTTATTGTCACTACCTCCCCATGTCAGGATTGGGTAATTTATGCACTTGCTGCCTTCCTTGGATGTGGTAGCCGTTTCTTAGGCTCCCTCTCCGGAATCAAACTCTAATTCTCCATCACCTGTCACCACCATGGTAGGCCTCTATCCTATCATTGAAAGTTGATAGGGCAGAAATTTGAATGAAGCATCGCCAACACAAGGGCTGTGCGATCCGTCGAGTTATCATGATTCACCGGAGAAGCGGGCAAGCCTGCGCTAGCCTTTTATCTAAAAAATGCATCCCTTCCAAATATTCGGGACTTGATGCACATATTTTCTCTAGAATTACTACGGTTATCCGAGTAGTATGGTACCATCACAAAAACTATAACTGATTTAATGATCCATCCGCAGTTTCACAGTTTGAATTAGTTCATACTTAGACATGCATGGCTTAATCTTTGAGACAAGCATATGACTACTGGCAGGATCAACCAGGTAGCACCCTCCCACTTCAAAGGGAATTCCGGGCACTCTCTTACCAAGAGCCAACCTGAACACCCATCGAGTCAAAGAGATGTCAAAATATCATCTAAAACTTTTATGCCTTGCACCTCTTGCATACCAAGAAGGAATCACAAGCAACATGCCAAGGACATGGTGAACAAATGGGTAGATCTGCCGAGTCACAATGCACCAAGGCCACTCCGAAGTTTGCAACCGCGCCCCTGACCGACAAGAAAACGAGCGATCACTCACCCACTCCCCTAGAAATGAATGCCTCCAAAAGCCTCCACGCTGCATAGCGAGGCCACCTAGGAGTCCACCCAGACAGCAGCAACTGTGGACCTCGATCTACCGATTGCCTACGACAGCCTCGATGCAAAGGGAAACAAATGGAGAACGACCAACCATGCAACCTCTATATTATAAACGAGCCCCAACCCTCCCCGCTCCGCATCGAGGCCACCTAGGAATCCACCCGGATAGTAGCAACGATGGACCTCAATCTCCCGATCGCTTGCGGTAGCCTCGATGTGAAGGAAAAGGAAGAAAATAAAAAGAGGACGACCGACCGCAAATCCCATCGCAGAGAGGCCATACAAACCTCCCCACCATGCACCGATGCCACCTAGGAGTCCACCCGGACAGTAGCAAAAGTGGACCTCGATCGGATGATTGCCTGCGGCAGCCTCGACACAAAGACAATGGAAGGAAATAATACAAGACAAACCGAGCCCACAACACACCTTAGAAATGCCCCCCCAACCCTCCCCTCCTCGCACCGAGGCCACCTAGGAGTCCACCCGGATAGCAGCAACGATGGACCTAGATTGCATGATCGCCTACGGCAGCCTCAATGCAAAGGAAACAGAAGGAAATAAAAAAACAAGACCAACTAAGCCCACAACCTCTCTTAGAAATGCCCCCTGACCCTCCAGGCCACACACCGAGGCCACCTAGGAGTGTTACACTAAAATTTGTCACCATGACTATTTGCAGTTAGTATGGCTCCATCAACTGTCATACTATCCTACTTGGCAAGCCTCATACCTCTGCTCTCCATGTCAAACTTCAAGAAAGAGAGAAAGTCTTTAAAAATCTATTTATCTCTGGGTACGCAGTTTCTCTCAACCTTACCTGCGTGTACGCAACCCAAGTTCACAATACCTGCGTATTTGTACGCTCTGTATGTAAAGGGGTGGGTACGTACTCCTGTAAAGGTCAAAAGGCGCGAGTTTCATCTTAAAAAATTTGCTTGTGGTCATCTCTAAAGCATTCTAGAAGCTTGTTTGACGTGTATTGAGCGCCTCCAGATGGTTCATGTATCCCTATGAAAGAGGAACTTATCCCATCAAGAGGGGAGCTACCCCATCCAAAGAGGGGCTTATCCCATTGATGGTGGACCTGATTAACTTCCTCTTGAGCACTATAAATACAGGCATTGCCAGAAGGGGGGAGGTTAAAAGCTGAATATTCCAAAGGGTAGATGCTGCTGGAATTAGGACTTCCTTGTAGAAGCTTGTGAGGAGAGATTCCCATCCTTTCTTGTTTCATTTGGAAGTGGGTGAGCTTATCAAAGTAAAGGAAAACTCTTGCTGGACCCTGGGAGGGACCTGCACAACAGCAAGGCTCAGGTTGTAATGGTCTCTTTTGTTTCCTATTAATAAAAATAAGTCCATTCTTCTCAGCGATTTGTTATTTATGAGTTGTTTCATATACTCCTTGGTCTGTATGTTAAATATGTTTTATTTTATGAGATATTCAGGTGCTATTTAATCGTTTGATTGTTAGTGAATGCAGGTTTCAGAGAGAAGGAGGAGCTCATCCTGATCGACGAGGCTGGACTACTACAACAACGTTGGACTACAGATAGGATCTAAACACTTGATTTCTTATATGGTAAATGCATATTTAGAGAAGGATTGTTCTTAATTGTCTTGTTTGTCACTAGAGAGCCTGAAGCTTCTAGGGAGGTTGGTTTTGTCCACAAAATTAACTCTTTCCGCATGACAAAATGGCGACTCCACTGGGGAACTCCATTGATGTGAATGATTTTTCCTTTGTGTGAAACTTTGATCTGAGAAAAGTCATTTGTTTTATGATTTTTGTCTGTTCGACTGTGTATTTGGGTGGGCTAGCTTAGAGTTAGATTAGATTTTAGTTTTTCTTGGTTTTTCCAGTAGTATGCACCCTCTGCGTTGAGCACAGTGCGTACCTGTACACATTGAAGCTTTGTGCACAGAGCGTGCACGCACCTGTCTGAACAGGTTGCCTGCGTACACTGTCAAAAATTGAGAAAATTCCAATTTTTCCATTTTTCCTCTTAGATTTTGTCTTTAATTAGTTTTTACTGCCCAGATCCACTGGTTACCTGTCAGAGATCTTCACCTGAACTTGTTTCGTTAGCGTCAAGAGTTTTAGTGAAATTCATAGAAGTTCTAGCCCTAGGGTTTG
>APFE030388718.1:112946-127913 GCA_000404065.3 Pinus taeda | reverse complement strand
CAAATTTGTCATGCGGAAAGAGTTAATCTTGCGGACAAAACCAACCTCCCTAGAAGCCTAAGACTTTCTAGTGACAAACAAGACAATTAAGAGCAATCCTTCTCTAAACATGCATTTACCATACAAGAAATCAAGTGTTTAGATCCTACCTGTAATCCAACGCTGTTGTAGTAGTCCAGCCTCGTCGATCCGGATGAGCTCCTCCTTCTCTCAACCTGCATTCACTAACAATCAAATGATTACATAGCACCTGAATATCTCACAAAATAAAACATATTCAACATATAGACCAAGGAGTATATGAAACAATTCATTAATAACAAATCATTGAGAAGAATGGACTTATTTGTATTAATAGGACACAAAAGAAACCATTACAACCTGAGCCTTGGTGTTGTGCAAGTTCCTCACAGGGTCCAGCAAGAGTTTTCCTTTACTTTGATAAGCTCACCCACTTCCAAATGAAACAAGAAAGGATGGTAATCTCTCCTCGCAAGCTTCTACAAGGAAGTCCTAATTCCAGCAGCATCTACCCTTTGGAATGTTCAGCTTTCAATCTCCCCTCCTCTGGCTCAATGCCTGTATTTATAGTGTTCTAGAGGAAGTTATTCAGTTCCAACATCAATGGGCTACTCCCTCTTTTGGATGGGGTGGCTCCTCTCTTGATGGGATAAGTTCCTCTATCATAGGGATGCATGAACCATCTGGAGGCGCTCAATACACGTCAAACACTCTTCTAGGAAGCTCTAGAAGTGACCACAAGTAACTTTTTTAAGATGAAACTCGCGCCTTTTGACCTTTACAGGAGTACGCACCCATCCCTTGACTTATAGAGCGTACAAGTACGCAGATACAATGAGCTTGGGATGCATACACGCAGGCAAGGTAGAGAGAACCTCCGTACCCAGAGATAAACATGATCTTTAATGACTTTCTCTCTTTTTTGAAGTTTTGAAATGGAGAGCAGAGGTATAAGGCTTGACAAGGAGGATAATATGATTGTTGATGGAGCCATATTAACTGCAAATAGTCATGGTGACAAATTTCAGTGCAACAATCAGCATAGACCAATCCAGATTAGCACGATAGATATAACATCAAGGTCTTAAATTCAATGACCATAATCATTAGGTGTGTGACAAAAATGCATATAACAATAAGTTAACTACCATGCATGACTAACCAACGCACATGCATATTACCACACTGATTAACTAGCATTTATCATGCATGTAACTACAACAAAAATAGAATGACTGGCATGCATATAGCCACAATGCATATAACAACCATTAACCATCATACATGCATGCCAAACATACAACGCTGTATGACAATCTACTCTTACCCCGAGGTCTAGTGTTGCAACCTCACTCTAATAATCTACGTCTCATGCTCCATCTCAGCCAACATATCATCATCATGATGACACAAACTACATAATGACCACCACGATACATGCTTTACCTATTATGGATGCATAACCATATACATTTAGCCCATCCAATCCAAGCATTTGAACCATGCTCTATTACCAACCTGTAACGCCTCCTCCCACTTTTACCAAATTTCACAAGCCTGTCAGGGTAAATATGAGAGAAGTGTAACTATGAAACGAACTAACGTCCAAGATTCAATTATGGAAGTAAGGCCGACAACTGATAACTCACAGAAAACCATTGAGGCTTATAGGACACTTAAGGGCCAAAGAACCACCCTAGGTGCCCAAGCCCTACGCTAAAGTTATTTTTCTCTAACCTAGCACTTGAACCACATGCACAAGCCTAGAAGGGTGCGGTTATGACCCTACAACCACATACACAACATTGTCTACATGTGGTTGTAGCCCAAATCCTCCAGTTCAGAAGATGTGGTCCTAAGATCTAAACCACTCTTCCAAGATAGTCCCCAGACCACTGCCTAGAACTCCTTGTAAGTTTCTAGAAGCAAAAATAACATGATATAAATGTTAATCATTCAAAAATTGATCAATAACTTGACCTAACCATGCCTAACCACGACATTAATTTCATCAAACATATGGTGAAAATGTAAGATACAAGTCATGAATGCATATCTCATCATAAGAGTCTGAATTTCATATGGAAATCACCAAGAAGTTCTAGTGTCATCTCAAGATAGCTGTAATAACACTTGTTAGCCTTTACATTCATTAACCATTTAAATACTTATCAAATCATGAACAAGCCATAACTAGAGCACATTAGACATCCATGGTTATAACAAGCATATAACCAGAATATTAACCATGATAGAACAACCAAAAAATCACCATAATAAAAAGTAAAAGTTCTTGTTAATCACAATATGAAAATAGATCTTAAATACATATGCAAAGCCAACCAAGTCAAGGACTTCCACATACCACCCGGCCATAGATTGGGCTGAACCAAATCTTTCTTTCATCCAATCATCCTCATTCCATATTCCAAGCATGAATGTGGGATCTCAAGACATAAACAATCAGGTGTTCCTGGAGGTTAAACCACTCCACCCTCAGGCTATTGCGATCTCGCCAAAACTAGTCAAGAGATCATGAAGCCCAAACAAGCTTGGATGCCTCAGAATTTCTTCACCATTACCTTGAGGAATTTACCTATCTCCACCCACCTATTGAGGGCTTCCCGGGGAAAACCATATCCACCCCCAACCCTTGAGAATTTTCTTGAGACAACCTCACCCAGTCCCAAAACCTTCAGGCGATCCAAAGCTCAACCAAGAAATAAATCCCATCACACCATTGCTATCTAGGAAATGGCAAGGCAAGGCTGAAACCACTCTCAAACCCGAAAAAAACCCATGCCAAACAACAAATGAGCCAAATAATTGAATGCATGTACCACGCATTCACACCTCAGCCAGGAAATCACACATGTAGCCTATTACCTGCCAACTCTTCTGCTGAAGTTTTTGATCCAAAATTTTCCTTGCTTTCTTTTCTTTACTTTTCCTTCCTTTGCTTGCTTGTCTAAGTGCTTGAACTTTTTCCTTTGCTACCCTTGCTTTAAAACTGGGCAAAATCTATCAACTGATTCTCATGTTTCTTTTTATCATTTATGTCTCTATTTTTCTCATTTTTCCTTCAATTTCCCTCTCATGTAAATTAGTGTCTCTTCATCTTCCTTTTCTCCTATTTTCCTTTATTTTCATAAATAAAATTTCAATTAATGCCTCTTTTCATTTGCCAATCCCTTTTCCAATTTCCATAGCCATTAATACAGGTCTTGAATGTATAGTTGATCATAAGAGTCTGAAATTCATATCGAAATCACCAAGAAGGTCTAGTTCCCTCTCAAGATAGTTTAATAACACTTTTTAGCCTTTGCATTCATTAACCATTCAAATACTTATCAAATCATGTACAAGAAATAATAGAGAACATTACAGATCCATGCTTATAACCAACATAAAACCAAAATATTAACCATGATAGAACAAACATCAAATCACCATAATAAAAAGTACAAGTTCTCATTAATCACAATATGAAAATAGCTCTTAAATGCATATGAAAATCCAACCAAGTCAGGGACTTCCACATACCACTCGACCATAGAGTGGGTTGAACCAAATCTTTCTTTCAGCCAACCACCCTTGTGTCATTTTCGAAGCATGAATGTGAAATCTCAAGACATAAACAATCATGGCTTCCTGGAAATTAAACCACCTCCACCCTTAGGCTACCACAATCTTGACAAAACTGGTCAAGAGATCACGAAGCCCAAGCAAGCTTGGATGCCTCAAAATTTATTCACCATTACCTTGAGTAATTTTCCTGTCTCCACCCACTTGTTGAGGGCTTCCTAGAGAAACCCATATCCACTCCCAACCCTTGGGAATTTTCTTGAGAAAACCTCACCTAGTTCCAAAACCTTCCGACAATCCAAAGCTCAACCAAGAAATGAATCCCATCACACCATTTCTATCCAGAAAATGGCAAGGAAAGGTTGAAACCACTATCAAACCCATGCCAATGACAACAAATGAACCAAATAATTGAATGCATGTACCATGCATTCACACCTAAGCTAGGAAATCACACATGAAACCTCTTACCTACCATCTCTTCTGCTGAAATTGTTGATCCAACATTTTCCTTGCTTTAGTTGATTCACTTTTTCTTCCTTTTGCTTGCTTGTCCAAGTGTTTGAACTCTTTCCTTTGCTACACTTGCTTTAAAACTGGGCAAAATCTATCAACTGATTCTCATGTGCCTTTTATCATTAATGCCTCTATTTTCTTCATTTTCCTTCATTTTTCCTTCAATTTCCATCTCATGTAAATTAGTGTCTCTTCGCCTTCCTTTTCTCCTATTTTTATTTATTTTCATAAATAAAATTCCAATTAATGCCTCTTTGCCTTTGCCATTTCCTTTTCCAATTTCCATAGCCATTAATACAAATCATGAATGCATATGTGATCATAAGATTTTGAACTTCATATGGAAATCACCAAGAAGGTCTAGTTCCCTCTCAAGGTCTCTACAATAACACTTGTTATCCTTTGCATTCATTAACCATTTAAATAGTTATCAAATATTGCACAAGCCATAACTAGAGCACATTAGAGATCCATGCTTATAACCAGAATATTAACCATGATAGAACAACCATCAAATCACCATAATAAAACGTGCAAGTGCTCATTAATCAAAATATGAAAATAACTCTTAAATACATATCCAAAGCCAACCAAGTCAAGTACTTCCACATACCACCTAACCATAGATTAGGCTGAACCAAATATTTATTTCAACCAATCACCCTCATGCCATATTCCAAGCATGAATGTGGGATCTCAAGACATAAAAAATCGAGGCTTCCTAGAGATTAAACCACCTCTACCCTTAGGCTACCGTGATATTTCCAAAACTAGTTAAGGTATCACGAAGTCCAAATAAGCTTGGATGTCTCAAAATTTCTTCACCATTACCTTGAGGAATTTTCATATCTCCAACCACCTACTAAGGGCTTCCCGAATAAAACCATATCCACCCCCAACCCTTGGGAATTTTCTTGAGACCACCTCACCCAGTTCCAAAACCTTCTAGAAATCCAAATCTCAACCAAGAAATGAATCCCAACATCATTGTTATCCAGGAAATGGGAAGGAAAGGTTGAAACCACTCTCAAACCCGACAAAACCCATGACAATGACAACAAATGAACTAAATAATAGAATACATGTACCATGTATTCACACCTCAGCTAGGAAATCACACATGCAACTTGTTACCTGCCAAGTCTTCTACTGAAGTTGTTGATCCAAACTTTTCCTTGCTTGCTTTGCTTTGCTTTAATTTTCCTTCCTTTGCTTGTTTTTCCAACTGCTTGAACTCTTTCCTTCGCTACAATTGCTTTAAAACTAGGCAAGAGATATCAATTGATTCTCAGGTGCCTTTTTATAATTGATGTCTCAATTTTCTTCATTTTCCTTCATTTTTCCTTCAATTTCCCTCTCATGTAAATTTGTGTCTCTTCACCTTTTTTTTTTCCTATTTTCCTTTATTTTCATAAATAAAATGCCAATTAATGCCTCTTTGCCTTTGCTAATTGTGTTTCCAATTTCCATAGCCATTAATAAACTAAAAGTGACACCCACTAGGATTTTTTTCCCATCATTCAACTTGGAATACGTGTCCCATGACCTTAGTCTTATATTTTTTTACATGGAAAATCAACCAGGGATTGTTACGATACCAAATCACCCCTTCCTTTCTCTTTTTTTGGAGATTTTCCCATGTCACTATCCTATTCTCCAAAGTAAACCATAGAAATACTTTTGCCTTGGCAAGACATTTCAATCTCCAAATCTTTTCCCAACACCAAGCTATATTCTTGTTCCTAGAGGTAGACACTAGGTAAACATAACCTGCCTTTGGAGCATAAATTCCCAAGTTGATTGTATCCAAAAAGGAGTGTCCTCTTCATCACAAATCCTAATATGTGACATGTCCAAGGCTCTGATGAATTCTTGCTAAAGTGGTTTGTGATCATCTGTCAACTGAAGTTTCCCAACGCCCATCCTTCCTTGTTTCCATATTGTAGTATTGTTCAAGTCAACAAATTGACTCAAAAAACCCCTTCCATTCTCATTCAAATTCATGACAAGGTCTCTTGGAAACTTGTACTCTGCATATCTAATCCAAGGATTGATTCCTACCCTCAGCTTCTCTACATTCCCTACTTTCCATGTGACCCCTCTTCCAATCAACGGGAAAGAAGCCTGCACCACCTTCCAAATCATTGATCCATTTGTTTGTCTCTTATTATGCTTCTTGATTCATTCTTCCAGAGTTAAAGGAAATGTATGTTTTTGGTATTCCACTTTTTCCATAGGTTGTTTGTATCCCAGAGTCTCCACCCAACTTTTGTATCTAAAGCTATTGAGAAAAGATGTAGATTCTTGATTCCCCATCCTCCCCATGCTTTGGGAGCTATGATTTTGTCCACTGGACCCATGGAAAAAATATATCTTCTTTTGTACTAGACCATAAGAATCAAACAAATAGTTTCTTCATAACATCCAAAATACATTTGGTGATCCAAGTGAGTAACACCTAGAAAACTGTAATAACTTCCAAAACTGATTTATTAAGGACTAGCCTCCCTACTCTCAACAACCACCTAAAGCACCGCATGTTTAAGGTTTTTTTTTTCCATTTTTCTAAAAACTATGTCCAATCCTCTTTCCTGTACATATTAAGCTTTAAATGGAAGCATAAGTATTTTATCCCTTCTTCCAATGGCTTGACTTGAAAAGGAAATAAAACCCTTAAACTTTTAATTTCACTTGTTGGAACCCCCTAATTGAAAATTGTGGATTTTTGCACATGTATTCTTGTCACGTTTTGAAATAGGATCAAGGCATATTGAGGGATGTTATATCATCCCAAGATCCATTTCTAAACAAAATCATGTTATCATCAAACAACATATGAGTGATGGAAGCCCCAAGGGTTAGCCCAATCAGTCAAGATGGGGCCTCACCAGATGGGAAGTCATAGGATCAATTCCCGAAATCTCTTGGGGTCAGGTCTTGCAGTAGGTCGCGAGGCGTCAAGCCCAGATTTTTCTAGTGGATGTAGCACCACCCATTGATCGAAGGTGTCCGTGAACCACACGCGCAAAAAAAAAAAAACATATGAGTGATGGCCAGCGCATCCACCACCTCTATGCCCCTTAGGTTCCCTCTTCTTTTTTATTCAAATAATAATTCACTGATCCCCTACACCACTAGAAGAGAAAGAAAAGGTGACAACGAGAATCCTTGTCACAGCCCACATTGTGCCTGGAAGAAGTAAAATTCTACCCTATTTATTAGAATTTCTAATGAAACTAAAGTAATGCAACTCATTACCCAATTTATGAAGGGTACTTCAAAACCCAAATGAGTTAAAATTAAATGTATGAAGGTCCAATTGACCTTATCATATGCTTTGGAGAGATATATATTGATTACTGGCCCTTTTAGTTTTTTACCTTGATACTATGTAACCCCTCTTGAATCACCCAATGGCTTCATGAATTTGTCTCCCTTCCAAAAAACAGAATTGTTCCTTAGAGACCTTATTTGACAAGATCAGCCTGATTCAGTTCGATATGATCATGGCAATAATTTTGTAAATATAGTTCCATAATGAAATAGGCCTGAAGTCCTCAAAGGATCTAGGATTATCGACTTTTGGAATGACTAGGACTATAAATATTGAATTAAAAGAGTCTAGGATCCTCCTAGAAATCCTAACATCCTCGATGACCTTGAGAAGATCAACTCCCAAAATATCATACTCTCATTAGGGGAATTTTGAGGTCCAAAATGGACCTCCTAAGAAAAATGTACAACCAAAATAAAGTTTATAAGAACCAATCGGATTCAAGATGAAGATTTCAACCATGGGGGATGATTCACCATTTTTGGAATAAAAAAGTAAAAAGATCAAAAACTAATAAAATAATAAAACTAATTTTTCAACTCGTATTTTCAACTTATCTCCTTAAGTTTTTACTCAAATTTTGAGGAGTACTCAAATGAAAAATTCAGTTCCTCATCCAAGGAGTACCCATGTTGCATACTTTCGATGGATCCCACTACACGAAAAACAAGAAGTACATGAAAAAATGTGATTGCAGTCATGCTTTTAATGTATTTCTCTTTTTTTGTGTAGGAGGGTCCATCAAAAGTATGCAACATGGGTACTCCTTGGATGAGGAATCAAATTCTGCATCCAATGAATGTTGTCGCTTGAAATTTGAGTAAACCCATAGGGAGATAAGTTGAAAAAAATAGTTTTTTTTCCCCTCTAAAATTTGATGATGTAATCTAATCTTATTTTATTATTTCCAATATTATTGTATAATTTCCTTAGGAGGCCCATTTTAGACCTCAAAACTCCCCTCATGCCCCCCTCTAACATATCCAAATCCCAAATTGTGTTACTACTTTTACTCCCCTTAGCATAATTCTAAAGAAAAAAAATTAGTGTTTTCATCACCACTCTACAACTAGATAACTTTTCTCTTCTATCTCTAGGTTTCCTCCATGTATTTTAGTATTTTTTGTTTTGTGGCCTCCAATCAAATAATAATTTTATTCTCTTCCTTTGTAACAAAACCTCCCCCATCCTCTCCTTCCTTCCTAGTCAATTCATCCTCCACTCTTTTGAGTTCCTCTTCATCCTTTATTCTCTTCTGATAGGACCATTGCTTGAAAACTTGCTTAATTCTTTTCAGATTCTTAGTAAAATGAGGAGCAATAGGCCTATCCTTCTGGTTATGACTTCTCCAACTCTCCATCATAAGCTTCCAAAATTCCTCCTCCTACAACCATGTTAGATTAAATATAAAGGGGTTAGAAGGCTTCTAAGCCCCACCTTTAAACTCCAAAAAAACAAGATGGTGATCAGATGTTTTTCTAAACCCGACCCACCACCTAAAAAAAGGAATTTTTTTTTTTTTTTTGATAGACCTTTTGGCATAAGGAACTAGTCTAGGCATGTCGTTGTTAACACTTCCCCTACTCTTTTATTCCTCATAGTAGGTTTATACTTAACAAGATTCACATCCAGTAAGCCATTCTCCATCAGTAGCCTTGTGAAAAAATCTGACATAGAATCAAGATTTGCATGGGGACACCAAACCTCTATTTCCCCTTGGGAGAAATTTAAATCTCTCCCCACTATAATATTAGCTTGCGTCATGTAAATTTTCTTCATCAAACTCTCCTAGAAAGGTCCATGTTCCATACACGGACCATATACATTGGTTATTATTAGATTTATCCCCAAACCTGCATGGAATACTTCCACTCCTAAAAAAATTGTATATCCCCAGTGATTAATCAATTTTATAGTCTTCAAATTAACCCCTATTACCCATCCCATGGATCTCCCTCTTGCATCCAGCCAAAAAAAGGACCAACCTAGCAAAAGGGCGTTCAGCACTTGGGAAAGTTTAGCAGCATACCCCAACATCTCATGTAGGAATACTATATATGTTCTCTCTACCTGAATGAGTCTCCTAAAGACTCATTTTTTGGGTGAATTAGCCAAGCCTCTACAGATGAAAGATAGAAAAAACATGGTAAAACCTTCTTAGGAGATTATGTTTCTCCAACTTCCCCTTCAATAGACAATTTTTTGACATTAGCTATGTATATTCAACGTCTCCATTTTACTTTGTATAGATGGGATTTTTGACCTCTCATTCTTTTCCTAACTAAGAGTGGAGACATAGACCTTAGACCCCCTATCTTTTTTGCAGTTTCCCCTTTACTGGAATTTTATCGTAAATTGTAATGGGAGGATATCCCCAATTCTGTTCTCAGAGTATACCTCGTTGAAGGGCTAGGGGAAGAACATCGTATGAGGACCATTGGGTAAGGGAATGCTACAAACATCAGGGGAGGACGAGTATCAACACATAGACTCAAATATGCGTAGATACTGGAAGGACCAGGCCCCATCTCTACATTTATAATGGCATTATTAATACAAGATACGGGAATAGGGATTATACCATTACTTCAAGGTGTTGCATCCACACATGTCGAAGCTTCCCCGTCATTTTTCTTCTTTGGTTCCTTCATAACCTCCATATTAATCATTGGTTCTTTATCCATCTAATCCCTAGCCTCTGAGGGTTGATCCAAATCATCTTGTGTAGCTAGAGAAGATGGATTTGGCTAAGTGTCCATCTTTTTCTTAAGTGACCCCAACTTTTCCTCATCCCCTGTCGCTTTCGTGCTTATCTTACCATTATACGAGAGAGAAAAATCCCTAATAACATGCCCTTTTTTGTGGTATATCTTACAACGAAAGGTCATCTCTTCATAACCTAGATACCATTGATAAGAAAAACCCCAGTGAGAGATCTGTAGGTCTTCGAAAATCCCATCTTTCAAATTTAAGAAGACTAGAATTCTCACCATTGTTTGAATTTTTGTTTCCTTAAACAACATGTCTACTTCCAAGAAATCCCCCAACATGTTCCCAATAGCTTTAAATACACCCAGAGTCCAGAAATGGGTTGGGAGACTTGGTAAGTGTACCGAGACTGGTACCTTCTCCAAATTCTCCCTAATGGCATAAAAAGGGAGGGACCATCTTTTGAGCACTACTTGAGTCCAATCAATGCTCCAATTCCTATTAAGAACCCATGAAGCCACTTCAACATTCTCAAACTACATCATGAATGAGCCTTGTGCTAGCTTTACCACCTCTATCACCCTCACTAGAGTATTCCCCCATTTTGAAGTTACTCATTGCTTTAGCATTCCAATCTCAAAGTAATGAACCCTAGCCTTCCCTACAATGTCTATCCCTATCATGGATAGGGTTTCCTCCACCTGCACATATTCTCCCAGAACTAGTTTCTTTACTATTTCCCTTGACTTGTTTGTTAAATTTATTTTCCTCTTCCTCTGACCTCCTCCTTGTTTCCCTTTTTTCTATGTTCATGAACTAGTATATGTATCCCCTTCCTCCTATATCTTATCACCACATTCTACTTCTTCACTCCCCTCCTCCGTCGACCCTTTCTCCAAGGAAACCCTAAACATGCCATTTGTCAAAATCTTCTTCCCTTTTTTAGCTGTCGAGAAGGGTTGTGTAGTCTCGACCCCACTTCTCTCGCCTACCTTCAAAGGCTTGTCAATGGAAACCTCTATGAAGGTTTTCACAAATCCTCCATCTGTGCATCCACCCAGGTGATGATTGATTATGTTTGAAAGAAGCCAAGTCGATGGGAGATCTAGACTCTTCCCATTGGGTATCCCATTGAAATAAACCCTTGCCTCTGACACAGTTCTAAACCTCAACAAAAACCCCCGATCCAAATCAAATTGACCCCCATGGCTAGGTCCAAGCTAACCTGGCTCCTTAAAACATCTTTGAGGTACAAAAAACTCCAAAATAGCCACCAGGAAGGTTTTAATCAAGTCCTTATCAGCTCCTTGGATCTATTGAGTTGTCTTTGACTCCCACGGTAGGGGAAACCACCATAGGTGTGACTGAAACCTCCTCCTTTCTCCATATTAAAACCCTAGGCCCTTGGTAAAAACCTTCTACCCATAGTATAAACCTCTTGAATTGATTGTGCTTCCTATGAGCTGCCTTCTCTCATTACCTCCCTATTATCTCAAGCCTTCTCAAGCCTTCTAACATCCTCTAAAACTACTCACCACCTAAAACCTTGAAATCTCACTTGCTACCATATGCCTCCAAACCCTCACCTCCTCTCTAGTCTGTTAGGTCCCTATACTACTAGTGTAACCCATTATTGTTATTAGTACAACACCCTTATTATATTTTCTACCCATGTAGTCCCCATATTGTTATTATTGTGCCCCATAGAAGCACACTATTGTTATTATTGTGCCCTTACATTATTATTGTTATGTCGGCTCTGATTATATTATGACCCCTTAGACTCCTATATATAGAAAGGAGGTCTTGTCATTTGTATCATCTAAGAATTGTTCATTTATGTAATGTAAAGGAGGTTTCCCCCTTGAAGAGGCTTATTTTGAAGGTGTTGATATCTCTTTTCTATCATTTTGTGAGCTGGGTTCATAACATTTGGTATCAGAGCTTTGGATTCTAGGGTTTCGCTGCTCCAAATAGGTTTTTCGCTATAACATTGTTTCTTCGACGTTTCAGAAGCTAAAAAAAAATCATTTTAGATGATCACTCTGAACCTCGAGTCCAAATTTCAAATCTTGTTTCACTATATTGTCAAATATTTGATATGAGGAAGTTAGGGTTTTGGCAAGCTCGAAAATTCTATCGCAAATAGGTCATCATGGAATTTTCACTATAATTGTTTTTCTACGAAGTTTCAAACTATGAAATTAAAATCCAATTGAGCCGAAAACATGGTAAATCTCAGGCCCAAATTTTAGATCTTGTTCCGCTATAATTTTGGAGATATAGTCCAAGACATTTAGGGTTTCTACAGGCTCCTAAATTACATCCTAAACAGGTGACCTTGGGAAAATCATCATAAATTTCTCTCTGAGGATCAGATTGAAATTTCATAAGAAGTTGCAGAAAGAGGACGGACTATAGTATTCTATGTATTGGTTACATGTCCTAAGATCGAAACAGTAACACGTGGCACTTCATACAAGTTCACCCTACTGAAAAAGTATATAAGCAAGTCACCTTGGGAGATTGGGCATAACTCTTTCTTGGAGAATTCAATTTCGATTAGATTGGTGGCATTGGAGAGAGGACGCAGAGGACTAATGTAGATCACAATTTCAAACCTTGGAGATCTGAAAGACAGAATTAGATTCGTTTTAAGGTCGAGCTCCTAAAATCAAGAAAAGGCGATATGAGGGAGTTTGATGGCAAGGATCCGGTAAATTGGATACTACAGATGGAGCAATATTTTGATCTACATGAGATGCAACTGCTACAAAAGGTATGTATTGCATATTTATATTTAGAAGTGAATCAATTTTTATGGTATGAAGGGCTTTGTTCTCATAAACCACTTGTCACGTGGTCAATTTTCATGGGGAAAATGATAGCACATTATGAGGATACAAAGAGAAACACCTTCTTTAGCCAATTGATAAATCTCAAACAAAAGGGTTCAATGGGAGAGCACATTGAGGACTTTCAAAAATTGAATATAAGGGTAAATGATATTCTAGAGAATCAAAGGATTGATGTCTTGATATGGACTTTAAAGGATAACATTCAACATGAGGTTTGTCTTTGGGAACCTCATTCAATGGAGAAGGCATTCAGGTTAGCAAGAAAAATTGAAAGCGAAATTATGGAAACAAGGAATCCCATCACTCACGACTATAATTATGGAAGTGTTTTTTCTCCTAGCCTTCCAAAACCTACAAGATTTACACCACAACAATTGGAAAAAAAAAAGAGAAAAAGGGCTTTGTTACAATTGTGATAGCAAATACACTAAAGGTCATAAGTGTGCTGAGAATAAATTATTTTACATAGATTATGAAGAGGAGGAAGAAAATGATCAAGAAACATCAAAAGAAGATGATATACCCCAGGAACCAACCCCAGAGAAAGAAGAAATGAATCTGACCATATCTTGTAAAGCATTGGCAAGAATTACCACTCCTCAAACTCTCAATATAGAAGGACATATCTAGAAGAAAAAGGTTCAAGAAGTGAAAGATCACATCGAGAAAGAAGAAATGAATCTGACCATATCTTGTAAAGCATTGGCAAGAATTAGCACTCCTCAAACTATCAAGATAGAAGGACATATCAAGAAGAAAAAGGTTCAATAAGTGAAAGATCACATCGAGAAAGAAGAAATGAGTCCGGCCATATCTTGTAATGCATTGGCCAGAATTACCAGTCCTCAAACTATCAAGATAGAAGGACATCTCAAGAATAAAAATGTTCAAAAAGTGAAAGATCACATCAAACATCAAGAAATGAATCTGACCATATCTTGTAATGCATTGAAAGAAATTACCACTCCTCAAAATCTCAAGATAGAAGGACATATCAAGAGGAAAAAGATTCAAGTAGTGAAATATCACATCGAGCATCAACAACAAGTTCTCCAACTCTTAAAGGATAACGCCACTTTGGTGCAGAATCAAATGAAACAACAAGCAGATCAACATCACAGTGAAAGAAGTTTTCATGTAGGCGATTGGGTATTTTTATGGCTACATATCAAGCAAGCTATTTATGAGAAGGAAATGTTGGCAATGCTACATGCACTTAAGAAATGGCGACCTTACCTAATGGGAAGACACTTCAAGGTAAAAATGAATCATGATAGCCTTAAATACTTTTCAGAACAAAGATTATCTTTAGAAGAACAGAAAAAATGGGTCACAAATATGTTGGGTTATGACTTTGAAATCATCTACAAAAAAGGGAAGAAAAATGTTGTTGCAGATGCACTCTCAAGAAAGGATGAAATTGTGGAAGCATTGTTTTGTTCTATTTCTATTATCCAACTAGATTGGATAAACAAAGCAAGGGATGAATGGAAGAAAGACGAAGAAGTGTGGTCACTCATTCAAAAGTTGCAGAAGATCTCAGTTCAAACAATATTGCTAGAACTTGATGAGGAAGGAAAAATCATATTGGAACCTAGAGCAGTCACAGAAACAAGAACCTGACAGCTAAGAAATCGGTCAATTTCAAAGTATCTCACAAAGTGGAATAAATTACCCACTAAAGATTCCACATGGGAGGACAAGAATTTTATACAGAAGTATCAAGAACTACTCAAGTGTTGAGGACAACTCTTTTTGAAGGAGAGGGGCATGTTAGGTCCCTATACTACTAGTGTAACCCCTTATTGTTATTAGTACAACTCCCTTATTATATTGTTGTGCCCATGTAGTCCTCATATTGTTATTATTGTGCCCCATAGAAGCCCACTATTATTATTATTGTGCCCTTACATTATTATTGTTATGTCGGCTCTGATTATATTA
>APFE030388718.1:97535-112747 GCA_000404065.3 Pinus taeda | reverse complement strand
GTCCCTCTATCTTCACACTCCCTCATGTTATCACTATTATTATTATTAATTAAAAAAAAGTATTAATATATGAATTAAGAATATATACAATTAAAAAATGTAACAATATTGTTAACCATGGATATTCTTAACCTATTACAGGGTTTATTACAATCAAAGGGAATACTATGGCTTACTAATACCATATGCCCAAAAAACCATAACTCATTTTCACATGGCACATTTGCATGTGACATTTTCTTTAAATTAATCAATTTACCATCCACCTAATAATTATTGATAATTAAAATTTTGGAAGCCCTCTTCCAAAATAGACACACTTAACTATCACATATATATAAACTTATTTTCATATGGCACATGTTCATATGACATTTTATTTAAATTAATCAACTTACCATCCACCTAATAATCATTGACAATTAAAATAAAATTTTGGAATCCCTCTTCTAAAATAGACATGCCTATTAGTGTAAACATCAATAATTGATTTCTAATATGGAGTTGTCATGTAACATTTTAAAAAATATTAGCAATGAAAAAGAAATATCGTTGGCAAATCTCTCTCTCATACTTAACTAGCATAGTCATATAAATTGAATGGATAGCCATAAAAACACTTACTTTATGATAAATCTAAAAAAATTATAAAAATAAACTAGATTATAACTTTATATATCTAATTAAAAAGAATAAAATATAATTAAAACATATTTAAAATTACGTTAACAAAATTGATAAAATAATCAAAATATTTTAATAAAATTATATTTAAAATATAATTTTATTTTTATTTTTTCGTCATTAAAAAACATTTAATGAATATTCGCTGCTATTGTGAAACATTTAATGAACATTCAGGTGACGCGTTTGAGATGCGGTGGGTTCATATTCGCTGTGGGTTCATATTTCCTCCAGTTCTTGCAAGCCGTCGCTGAAATGGCGAGAGGGGCATCTCGGCCTTCAATTCCACCTCTCTGGAACAGGGGAATCCTCCGACCCCGAACGAGTGCTCATGCAGTGAAGCATGCCCACCATGATGATGAATACACACTGCAACAACATGTGGAAGAAGAAATGCAGACTGTGTCAGTTTTGTTTGGGTCAGAGGAAATTGCATCTCTGAGAAGGCAAGTGGGAGGAAAGTGTTCCACATTTGAAGTATTATCAGCTTGGTTGTGGCGCTCCAGAAGCAAGGTTCTCGATATTCCGGCCGACCAGGAAGCGAGGTTTTCCTTTCCAGTAGATATCAGATCGAGGATTCAACCATCCCTTCTCCGTGGGTACTATGGCAACGCAGTCACTGCCTCCTTTGCTGTGGCAAGAGCAGGGGATTTAATGGAGAGGCCACTCTCTTTTGCTGTCAAATTAGTTAATGACGCCAAAAAAATTGTTGGCGACGGATACATCAGAGACCAAATCGACATGCTGGAAGTGAAAGGGCGTGCTCCACCTACTTTGGTTGGCTCTTTCGCCATCTCTGATAACACCAAAATTGATTTTGCAGGAGTAGATTTTGGGTGGGGAAAAGCAGAGTATGGAGGCGTTGCAGTGGGTGCGGTGCGTGGAATATCTATTTCCATTCGTGTACGAAGCACAAGTAGCGGAATGGAAAAGATCGTTGTTCCAATTTGTCTACCAAGCACAGCCATTCAAACATTTCAGCGAGAGCTCCGCTACGCCACACGCTAATGCCATGTAAGTTCGGCGCCGAGATAATCAAATAATCATGTAAGTTATATGATAAATAAGTAAAGATATATGGTTTAAAGGTATATGGTTTTAAAGATATATGGTTTATAGGAGTGATTTTTGTTGTAGCCAAAGGATATCCAGTATTTCAAGTGGATATGGTTGTGATAGAAGGCAAATTTTTTCTTAATTTTGTATCATCTAGACAAAGATTCTCTCTTAATCCAGGGAAAATATTATGAGAGGGATAGGAAAGTTTTCGAAGATATCTCCTCTAAATAATTTCATTTCATGTTTTACCAAATTTTAACGGAGAAATAAACGAGTATGATAAAAAAATTGTAAATTGAAGAGAGTTGAATTAAAAATTAATAATCTAAAGACTAAAGTAAATTGAAGATAATTGAATTAAAAATTAATGACCAAAATCAAACTTGCTATAATTCTCTATTTGCCTATAAAACTTATTTAAAAAATCTTTAATAACACTATATTGTAAATTGTGTTAAACAATTATAAATTTCAATAATACATAAATCTGTAATGCTTAATATACTTATTGAAAATCATACTTCAAATTATATAATACAAATAACCTTTTTATTTAAAAATAATTAATTCAAAATATATGATTTTTTCTTTAGAAACTTATAAAAGATAAGTTTATTTGATGCAGCATCTACCTAGAATATGGTGAAATGATGCAAATAATGTAAGTTTGTGTTACATTACTTTTTACCAACTTAGAGAGATATGAGTAAGATTTTTGTAATTTGACCGTTATAATTGTGAATTGCAATGAAATTTTAGAAAATTAAAAGATATAATTACACTTTGTTAACTATGTGGTATTTATGTTTTTTTGTTTATATGATTTTATGAGGTAAACAATGTCGATTACAGAAATAACAGAATATTTTATAGATTGGTTTATGAAAATTAATAAAATAATTAAAATTAAAAACAAGATACATTAAATGAAAATAAATAATTTTAATATATAAGTATTTTCTATTCCTATTTTATTAAATTTTAAATTTTTTTTAAAATTATACTTCAAATTATTTTATAATTATAATTTTTTTTTTTAATTCAATTTTTTTTCCTATTTCCCATTTGTGTTTTCTCACTCTTGCAACCAAATTGGCTTGGCTAGTACATTGATTATAAAGAAAAAATTTGATACTAAATTATATTTATTTTTTATGGTTTTAGTCTACTACACCACACTATTCATGTTGTTTTACAATATCACTTATCATAAATAATGTGGACACTATTAGATTTGTGGCTTAGTCTAGAGTACCATGTTGTTTTGTCTCTTCATCTCTTGTAATGATTATTTCAATTACAAGAAAGAAATTTTAATTTGATTTAATGTTTTTTTATTATTATTTTTGTTTTTTTCAAAATTTTATTTAATTATTCATATATATATGAAAAATATTATTAACTAGTTTAGATGTATGTTAACTATGATTCTACCAAGCTCTTAGATAGATCAAATTTCTTTAGATGCAAACTTCTTTTAGAGTGAAAAGAGACTTGATCTCTCTTGGCCCTTGGTAGATACCAAATTAAGATGGATCTAGATTGGTTAAATATTATTTTTTCACTGGGATAAAATTTACCTCACATAATTTTTTTTTAACTATGATATCAATTTACATAATTCATATATATTAATACTTATTAATTTCTACTTGATAGATTTTAACTCACACAAAAACATTTTAACTATCATATCAATTGAAGTAATTTATATATAAAACAAGACGGGCTGCGAGGCAGCTAGTCCCTGCCCGAGCCCAATAGTCAAACAATAAGTTCACCAGCTCAAGCATAACGGCGGGATCGATTCTTGCAGCTTTGGCTGTTTTGGAGAGCATGACGGAGCAGAGGCAGGCGGGCTCGTTGGCTAATTTGTGGACGGCGTTGCAGCAGCCGGTTGAGACGGGAGCGTTTGCGTTCTGAGCGGCCTCCATGCACGGCGCCAGCTTCGTCGCCTCAGACTCCACTGCACATTCACCTGTTGCGTTTGCTCCCAAAACAACACTCAGAATGACGACCCGAGAAAGGAAGTTTGCAATAGTGAACGCCATTGCTTGCTATGAATGAATGATTGTTTGTACTACACGTTACAACTATGAGTATGGACTGGGAGGATTGGACTATCTGATGTGGCTGCTCTTTCTCTATCATGATTACACGAACACAGACAATGACAGCATTGGCAAAAATTTATGCAGATTGTAACACAGAGAAAGACAGCATTGCCAATAATTTATGCAGATTGTGCATTTCATGGCTGTCCATGGGACGATGTCCACTGCAAGACAGTCGCTCGTCATAGGTGGTTCCATAGGTGGTTCCTGCTTTTTTATGTTTATTACACGCTGTCTCCGACATCAATACCTCCCCATGTTTTAAAATAACCGCGGTTCAGTACAATGTTCTGAGCAAGTGCATGCATTGTCATCACAGAAACGTTTGCTGCCCGAAGAAAGGATTTCTTTAATACCTTTAACCCTTACGTGTATTTTCAGACGGAAGCACACTTCATTTTCTTGAAATATTAAATGTCCATAATATCCCATCTTTTAGATTTTCTTTTCTTTTCGAATTATTCACACATTTGTATAAATATCAAAATAGCATTTGTCTTTTTCGAAAGGTCTTTATTTTAAAAGTTTAAAAGACATTTGGAAGTGTTTTTAAAGCGATCAGCCTCACCGACCTCTACTCTAGAGTCTTCAAAGTCTTTCCGTGCTTTTAACTAGCTCCAATAAACCATGGTAAATTACACAATTCCTCCGTAAAGCCACGCAAGCCACGTGCATGCAAGCCACGAGGCAGCAACAAGATTTAGCAGAGAGTATTCGAATGCCAAGTTTTTTATTATAAAGTCTTGTAGCAGGGAAAACCTGGTGAGTAGTATGCAACACGGAGTTTGGACGAGCACCCACAGAGGAAACAGAATATTAGATGCAGGTTACCGTGAAGCCCGTCAAGACCCTGAGAATGCCAATACCCTGCTGTAATAAAGAAACGAATAGAGTCGCTCATTGAACGGGAGTTCTTAGAAAGGAATAAGACGGACTGGAAATTGTACAGATATCTTGCTTGAGATATTGCTGAAGATTTTTACTTTGTACATGTTAGCACAGGGGCTTCTTCATTGCAGGTAATCATCTTAGTCACTGCAAGTTTGTTCTCAGTGATATAATTGTTGAATCTTTGTATCATGACATGATATGGGAGGCAACGATATGGCAAAATTGTCATTTGCGGAAGAATTTATTTTTGTAAAATTCCTAAAACAAGGTGTATTGTTTAACCAGCCTTGTAATTTCATTCTCTCACAGCTGGAAAAATTACAGTATTTTATGTGGTTTCATCATGTCATTCGATATCTTGGGTTTTGCTGCTATTTTAGGAAAACCATGTACTGTGTCTGTCCTGTAGTCACAAAACTTATGTTTTATTAAAAAGGCAACAGAAAATGAAAGGACACCAAACATGAGTATATTTGACACCGTTTGTTTTATACCAAATGCCAAAATTTAAAAACAATGCTTTGTTCAAATGCAAGCAACTTTTAATTCGGTAGAAAATATACCAATCATATATAGCCGATATGCCGAACAAGTAAGAAGATTACATAGGAGAATAGCTTTTGATTAATGATATTTCATTAACTGCAGGTGAGACGTATGAGGAAGTTTTAGGGTTGAAGAAGCCGACATCTTATACAAGTTCCGACAAGCTGTTGACGAGGTTTATCGCTTGTCTCCAGAACTGCTAGAAGCGACTGTAAGTTGCTGCTCTATACCAATGAATGATTCATATACCCTTATCTCTTTGCATTTCTAAAGAAATTCTTCCTTCAGTGAGAACCGTATAGTGTTTCAATTTGATTACCTACAAATCATCAACCGATTGAATTGATAACTAATACCTCTTTTTTAAGAAAGGAGTGGCTATGGAATATCAGATTCTATAGCTACTCAAAGGTAATTTATGGAATGAATAGAATAAAAATAGATAATAAACAAATAAAATATAAATAGACTATTCGCGGCATTTAGAATTAGCGACATTGTTTAATGTTTAACTTACTATAATAGAAATCTGCAGGTGCATCCATCGAGAGCAGAACCGGGCCAAGCAAAACGACGAGGACGAAAGCAAAACGACGAGGACGAAAATAAGAGCAGAACCGGGCCAAGCAGGAGGACGAAAATAAGAGCAGAACCGGGCCAAGCATACAGAGCAATATGGCACAAGGATCTCTGGGCACAAGGATCTTTGGAATATTGCCACGACGAGGACGAAAATAAGAGCAGAACCGGGCCAAGCAGGAGGACGAAAATAAGAGCAGCACCGGGCCAAGCAGGAGGACGAAAATAAGAGCAGAACCGGGCCAAGCAGGAGGACGAAAATAAGAGCAGAAGGATCTCTGGAATATTGGAATATATGGCAATGGAGCCTGAACAAGGCGGTGCCAAGAAAATAACTCATGAAGACACGTACAGCACTTCATGAAGACACGTACAGCACTTCATGAAGAACAGCTGCCAACAGCTGCGAACCATCAAACAAAATACCCCATAAGCCATACATTTTCTTAACATTAAATGTTTACCGATTAATGCTAATGCTAACATAGCATTACTTGATCAAGCCTTCGAATTGCTTTAATTAGCCCATTGTTTCCTAACTTTTTCCTAACTTTTGAGCCTCCATACCTCGTTTGGAGGCCAAATAAGATGAAAATGATTCTGATTGGTTAAAAGCTAAAGAAAATATAAAATATTGTATGGCATGCAAAGAAACTTTGGGCTAAGTTCAAATAAATTCTTGGTTTTCGTGTCAGACTAATAGCCACCGACACAAACTGATTACTATAGTCCCTGCCAGCCCGGAGGGCAGGGACTAAAAATGTTTATTGTCTTTTAATTTAAGAAAATTTAACTCATGCAAAACCATTTTTAACTATCAAATCAATTTATGAAATTTATATATCTGAAATACTAATTGCAAAGACGTTGTAACTATGAGGTCAATAGACAGCATTTTAGTTTTGTAAGTCTTTGTATTTCATGCAACATTTGGGTGAGTTTGTTATCTCAACGTGAGGCCATGAAAAATTTACAACCAAACAAAATATATTTCATCATTATAGGGTACAGGTTAGAGATTATATAGTTTAAGAAATTTTTAAAGAATAAACCTATCTTAATTGAAGATTTCGACATGGATCCTTCAATAAATTAACTTTATATTTTTCTTTTAATTTTTTAAAATTTATCTATTTTACTCTCTCAATTTATTCACTGCTTAATTTCCCCTTCATGTGATAGATTTAATATTTATTGTGTATATTATTTTTATGTTAATTGAGTTAATATATTTTAATAATATTCTTAAATTTTTGAGATATATTTTAACCGTTTAATATAACATTATGTATATATTAGGCTGAAAGTACTTTTCCGGGGCAAAAAAATAAAAATAAAAAATTTCCAATTTTAAAGAAATAAAATTAATAAAATTATTAATATTTTGATATTGTTTTAATGTTTTTCTTTTCCAGATATGATCACTGACCAGGTCTTTCTGTGTCGTGCAATAGGAGGGTTGAAAGAATTTAGGCAAAATTTAAGCTCAATATGCACAAATTATGTATCAAGGCCTTTGTAGGTAAGAAAATTGAAATGCAGAAGTATACCATTAGTTGACAACCTAACGATTATACTGAATTTATGCCAAGTCCATCAAAGCCGGTGTAAATGAGAAAAAAATTCAACGCAAAAGTATGGAATTAGTTGACACGTACATTTTAATTAAAACCACGTTTTATCTTTTATTACTTTGATAATAGGAAGTGTCTATTCTTGAAATGGAAGCTTTTCCAAATTTTAATTTAATTATTATTAGTATTAAAAATAAGTTTAATTTATCTCTTTAATTTTTATAAAACATGGTAAGTTCTCTGTGATTGTAATCTGTTAATGTTTGATAGTCATTACTTTTGATCATAAAAGTGTTTTATATTGAAAGAAAATTTTTAGAACTTTAATTTAATTATTATTAATTATTAAATAAATGGTAGGATTTAATTTCCATATACTCTTTTTTTTTATATTTATAATAGTATACATAAATCAAATGTTGAGATTTGTCTTTAAAGTAGCTATGTTCTTTTTTTTTTTCTTTTAATTAAATTGATTAAATAAAATAATGTTATGTGAACCATGTCATGTGAAATGAGTTATGGTTTTTGGGGCATATGGCATTTATACTCTATACTACTCGTCCCTGGTATTGTAAAAAACTATTTATAGATTAAGAATCATCATAGTCTTTTTGTGAAATGACGAGTGATTTGCATAATAGGATATTATCCCCTTGACCTAGATTTCAAATCCTGAGGGAACATTTTCAACCATTTAAAACAAAATTATAATTTAATTAAGTATATAATAAAATAAGTATTTGAATGCTTATTATGGATTGATACTTATCCACTCTTATCTCCAATTTAATTTATATGGCTACTCTAATTGTAATGAAAAAGAAACAAAAATCCCCCAATTTATAATCCTCTAACAACAATATAAAAAATATCAAGAAATAAAGCAATGTTATGGCAATCTTCTAAAATTAATATAATACATAATAGTAAATAAACATTAACGCATTAGGGTTAGGCTAACTTAATAATTTTATTTATATTTTTTTTTCTTCTTTATGGAGGAAAAAAACACTGGTTTATATAATGTACTAGTACATATAATCAACTATAGTGTCTTCTTAAGTTACTTACATAAAAACATCCAAGGAAATATATAGTGGAGAAAAAGGAGCATATAAGCTACATATAATTAATGTGCCCAGTATAGGTCATCTATATAAGTTCCCAAAAACATGCTTCAAAAAACCTCAAATTGTAGACAAGGCAAAAAATAAGTGTAAATAACCAACATGAAACACCACATATCAAAATATGATGAGGAGGATAGTACGAAAAAACTAGGGAAGGGGAATAGATCTCTCGTCTCTGATGGTGTTAGACTCCAGATGTATGTAATTCATAAATCCAGTGTTCACCAAGATCCCTTTCTTAGACAGTGATTTTGCAATCCCATTTGCCTCGCGGTAGATGTGTTGGAATGAGATCAATGTGAAAGACCTCTTGAGAAGTTTTATCTGTGATATCCAAGCAGTGAGATGAGGAGGAGAGAAATATGAATTTGTTGTCATCTGCTCAATAAGTACCTGTGCGTCCCCATATACATTTAAGGAGTCGATTGACAGACGTCTGGTAAACCAAAGTAGTCGCCAGAGATCCAAGACTTCAGCCCTCATGTTAGTGTCGAGACCACCATTCCAATGGATCTTATAATGACGATTATGATCCACTCGAAGCCACACACCGCAACCAAAAATGTTTTTCTGAGAAGAATTATCGAAGTACCCAGCCAAGTATAGCAAGGGATGTGGAAGGAATCTGTGTGATCGGTCCGAAATAGATCGAGAGGGAGCCTTTGTATTCTCCAACCATAATGAAATTTTATGAATAATTTTGTAAGTGGAAATCTATAGGCCCTACAAAATTGTGTCCATTTCTAGCACACCAAATTTCCCAAAAAACATAAAGTGATGTAGCCTAAAAATTTTCACCTCGCGTGATCCACCATTGAATACATTCTTAAATGTGCACAAATCTCCTGCAATATATATTCAAAGAAGATAAGATATAATCCCAAACCAAAAGAACAATAGGGCATTCCAAAAAATGATGGACATTTGTTTCAATAGAGTCCCTGCACAGTGGGAATATTCCAGGCCCATTTAAACCCCTCTTACAAAGATTCTCCCAAGTTTCCATACCTTGTAGAACCAGCAAGTATCATTAACAACACGTAAATTGTAAATAAGATACATGTAAGTGTTTGCCACCACCACCATGTTAGACCTCATCTTACCAGCCCAAGTGATATGGTCCCCCTCCTCAAATCTGCATAGGCCTTTGTTTTTAAGGATCTAAATGTAGGCCTCCCATTCCACAACTTTTGTTCCATCCAAGCTAGTCTCCCCTGCCAATTTCCAAACAGGAAAACTTCCATACCACCCCGAAATGGCTTGTTCTAGAAGAAAAATAGTATGAGAATGTAAACTTCCCATAGGGCCTTCAGTTAAGTAAAGGGAAGCACCCATGCCCTGAATTCTAATGATACAGTTTCCCCTGCCAAATGACCAACTAATTCTCTGAAGAAATATATCAAGCTTTACTTTGAGGAAGCAATTCCAAATGTAAGATCTGGATTGGATGTCGATATTATTTGACCTGATCGAATCCTCAACCATTTTATTGTGTATATACTTTGATGAAATGATATCCCTCCACATCCCTTCCTTAAAAAGTCATCACCAAAGAGATATGATAATAAGGGCCCAATCAAAGATTTTCCCCAGTGTCCCTGGTCCTTTGGAATAGTGATATTATCCCATTTAATGAGATGAATTTTCTTATTTGAGTTTGGTCTTGCCCATATGAAATGTGCCATGATGCTATTTTTTTTTATGATGGTCATGGGGAGAATATATAGATGTGCCCAATGCACAACCAACTGATGTAGTACAACTTGTGTCAGAATGTATCTACCACCAAGGTTCAACCATCAACGAGGCCATCCACAAAGTTTTCGTTTGAATTTATTAAATATCCAAAGCTAGTATGCACACTTGTAGTTATTTGGCTTGAGTCTAAAACCAAGGTAAGTGAGATTGTCACTTAATGGTTGAGATTGAAAATTAAACAACTAGATAATACAATTTTTCTCCACAGGATCGCCTGATGAATGCATAATCTATGATTTTCCCTCATTTTCCATCATACTTGATGCCACTCCAAATCGATGAAAAATATCATGAAAGACCACCCATTGCGTTCTAGACACCATCCCAAAGGCGAGGATGTCATCCATAAAGAAATTATGTGAAATCTCAATACCTATACTCAGTCGAATACCATTGAAGTGGTCCACTGTACATGTTGATTTGATCTTGAGGCTGAGGTAGTCCATCACCAGAATAAATAACAAGGGAGGAAGGGAGCATCCCTGCCGCAAACCCCGTTGGGCTCTAAAAAAATTCGAGGGGTAACCATTGACCAAAATAGAAACATGAAAATTTGAGAAAAAAGAAATAATCCACTCAACATTTTGAATAGAGAGGTAGGCCTTTGTCAAGATGAGTCGAAAAAAGGCCCAATTGACACAATCATAAGCTTTCTTTAGGTCCACCTTCATTACTAATGCCTGTAGCTTCTTTGTATGAATAGTATGAATAATTTCCTGAATGGTAGCCACAACATTATGGATCAGCCTGTTGTGTAACACGAGAGAGTACCTGTTAACCTCTCTGAAATAATTTTTGATATGAGCTTATAAGTGATATTACAGAGTGAAATGGGCCAGAAAATAAGAAAAGTGGTAGTGACTGATGCTTTTGGAATCAAGGCTATGAAGGATGAATTGATAGAGCCAGAGGCATGCCTCGAAGATGATGATTCCTTCACTGAGTTCAAAAGTTCCCTTCCCAACAGGTCAAAAAAATGTAGAAAAAACTCCACCATCCAGCCATCTGTGCCAGGACTTTTATCTTTAGCAATGGAATTTAACACCCAGTAGATTTCCTCAATAGTTCCCGGTGGGGAAATAGCCTCATTCCGCTCCTCATTTAACACGAAGGGATAGTCCATCATTCCCAAAATATGATCTTCGATTTTGATGTTGGCACGAGCTCGGAAGAAGGTCTCAAAATAGTGAACAACTTCCCTTTGAATATCCTCAATGGAATATACCATATCCCCATCTCTGCCCCGAATATTTGAGATAATGTCTCCATTCTTTCTAAGATTTGCATATTTGTGAAAATATTTTGTGTTTCAGTCACCTTCTTGTAACGAAATATCTATGCTCTTAAATCTCCAAGTCGACTCTTGTAACAGTAGAATATGCTGCTTCATTTGTTCCAAAGTTTCTATTCTATCCCAAGTATGTTCTGATGGGGCTCCCCAATCCAATATATGATTGAGATTCTTAATCTCCATAATGATAGACTTTAGCTCATGGGCCAAAGATTTTTTTCCTCCCTTTCCTAAGCCTTGAACCGACTTTTTAGTTATTGAAGAATGTCCGAGAGGCATTCCATCAAGGAGCATCCATCCTCCCACAATTGTGACTTCCAGAAATTATTGACCAATTCGTTGAATCTGTTAGCTTCCAGCCAAGTCCTATTGAATTTGAAAGGGATGTCCATTCAAGGGTGTTCTGAGCACCATTGTAGTACTATTAATAGATGATTAGAAATATGGGATTTCACAGCCCAGGAATTCATATACCCCAGATTCTCTAGAAGGCTTTCGTGGACCAAGAATCAATCCAAATTCTGCCTGTGTGCATCTCCCGCTCTACCATTATGCCAAGTAAGGGAAAAAGGAAGTGATTGAACATCCATTAAGTGATTGGAGTCAAATAGATGGTGTAAATGGTCATCCAAGGGATCCCTTCTACATCTAACACCCCAACATTCCTCCCTGATCAGCGTAGCATTAAAATCACTAGCCATAATCAGATATCCGGCCTTGAGAATATCATAATCTTCCATTCGCTTCCAAAAGGTATTATTGTCTTTGTATGGAGCATATAAATTCATGAAGTGTAGTGTTGAGAAATGGAAACAAGAAATTCCAGTTTAATTTGTCCTTGAATTAAATTGTGAATTTAAATAGAATCATTTTCTCATAGCAATTTGAAAATAATTAATTAAGTTTAATTAACTTATCTATGAAATTTGAATTGGAAATCTTTTAGAAGACATGTATATGTTCTCCCGAACTTATAGGAGTTAAGGATGAGTTACAAATGAGTTGTAATTATTTAACTCAGTTTATTTATTTAAATCCAGTTAAATTAGTTCCAATCAGTTTCATGAATTAATAGTGAGTAAACAGTCAGTTGGGACACTAGTGACCTAATTAGTGCTACTCTAGTTAACTAAAGATTCCACCATCAGAAAATCATGCATGTTGATTCTTAGAAAGACCCAGTTGAGACTAGAGTGCAAGGATAGTGTACTATTTGTTTTAGATTTTTTTGAGTTGCACTGATAGTGCATGCAATCAGGAATTGATCCTTGATGGATTGCACTTTTTTTAGAGGCTTTATTTCCCTTTAAATACAATCTATCCTTCATAGGATTTACACATTGGAATAAAGACTTTGAGAGCTTTTGAATTGGCTAAGATTTGGCCTTGAGCTTGCTTATGAGTTGGAGATTGAATTTTCCAAGTGCTGGGATTGTTCTACAGAGAACAAACATTGTAATTCACCTTGATTTTCTAGATTAATACAAAACAAATAGTGGGGTTTTGAGTTGTGGTTTTCCCCGGATATTTATTGTTTTATGTGCCTTTGATTCTCTTCCTCTATTGATTATTGTTTTCTTGATGTTTATGGGCTTCTGTTGTAAAGATTAGAAGTAGATTCTTGTCTCTTGTTTTAGTAGATTACATGAGCTTGTGAATCTACAGGTTTTTCTACATGGTATTGGAGCAAGATTGTTTTTTGGGTAGAGAGTTTGTAGAGAAGTTCTGAGAATTTATCTGCAAAATTTTCAAAAACAAATTGCATATTAGGATTTCTTGGGAAAAGATACCTAAATTCAAAAAAAAAATTTGGCCGAATCGGAGTTCAGATGAGGGAGATATCACTGATTTAAAATCAGCTCTCTAGAGGAGATTTCAAAGTTTTGAGTTTCTAGGTTATAGGTGAAAGTCAAATTTCCATACATACTGTTATGAAACCAGCTCACAAAAAGATATAAAAGATAGATCAATGCCTTAGAATTCAGCCTCTTCTAGGGGGCAACCTCCTTTACATTACACAAATGAATGATTCTTTAATTATTCAAATGGCAAAACCTCCTTTCTATATATAGGAGTTTAAGGAGTCACAATATAGCTCAGTCGACCTAATAATAATAATATAAAGCCACAAAAATAACAATAGAGGGATTCTATGGGGCAGAGTAATAACAATATGGGGACAATAGGGGCACAACAATATTAATAAGGGATACAACTACAACAGTAATGGGGTAATCACTAGTATTATAGGGACCTAACATGCCCCTCTCCTTCAAAAAAGGGTTGCTCATGCTTGAGTAGTTCTAGAGCTTCTGTATAAAATTATCATCCTCCATGTGGAATCTTCAACAGATAAGTTCTTCCACTTTTATAGATGCTCAAAATTGATCAATTTCATAGTGTCGAGTTTTTGTTTCTGTGACTGCTTCCAGTTCAATATATTTTTCCTTCCTCGTCAAGTTCTGGCAATATTGTTTGAACTGGGAGCTTGTCACTTATAACCTTCTTTAAACATGAAACATGGAAAACTGGGTGCACTTGAGAAGCTGCAGGAAGCTCCAATTTGTATGCCATAGTACCATTCTTTTGCAACACCTTGTATGGACCATAATACTTTGGTGATAATTTATTATCCTTCTTAGTTTGCTTGAGGGATATTTGTTTATATGGTTGTAGCCGTAGGAATACCCAATCACCTACATAAAAACTTCTTTCGCTGTGATGTTGATATGCCTGTTGTTTCATTCTATTTTGTGCCAACATGAGGTTATCCTTTAAGAGTTGAAGGAATTTTTGTTGATGCTCGATGTGATGTTCCACTGCTTGAACCTTAAAATTTTCTCTTAAATATGATGTGATGGATGGTGGCTGATATCCATAAAGTGTAATAAATGGGGTCATTTTTGTAGCTGTATGGAAGGAAGTGTTATACCACCATTCACCCAGAGGCAACCATTTGACCTATTGTGTCTGTTTATCAGATACAAAGCAACGGAGATATCCTTCCAAACATTTGTTTATTGTCTCTGTTTGCCCATCACATTGAGGATGATAAGATGAGTTATGAGCTAACTGAGTACCGAGACAAGAAAATAATTATGTCCAAAAATTTCCAATGAAAATGGGATCTCTGTCACCTACAATAATCTTTGGGTTTCCATGTAGCTTTTGAATTGTTTCCATAAATTCAATAGAAATGGTACTGGCCTTAAATGGATGTGATAATGCACAAAAGTGTGCATACTTGGTAAGTCTATCAACTACCACCATGATGAAACTCTTTCCCTCAGACTTCGGTAAAACTGTAATAAAATCCATTGAAACCTCCTCCCAACGTTGGCTTGGAATGGGTAAAGGTTGTAATAGACCTGGGGTCTTAATTGTTTCAACTTTATTTTGTTGGCAAACCAAACATTCCGCCACAAACTTTTGAATATCTGATTTAAGGCCATTCAAAAAAATTCCTTCTTAACCATGTGGTAAGTTCTTAAAAATCTTGAGTGCCCTCCTAAGGGAGAAGTGTGCAATTCCATAAGAATATTTTGTTTGAGTTGGGAATTCTTACAGAGGTATAAGCGATTTT